>JAUUDZ010073332.1:0-10000 GCA_032361705.1 Panulirus versicolor
TATATGTGTGTGTGTGTGTGTGTGTGTGTGTAGATTGATGTTGACAAAAAATACATAGGCTTACGCTGCTTCATAAGCTTCTGAAAGAAATAAGAGCAAGTGGGTGAGACTAGAACTGAACTGTACGAAGATCAGATGTAACATTGAGAAAACCTGAAGGTAAATGGTAATGTGATTTTGGGAAAAGGATTTGTTGAAGACATTGGGGAAAATTGAAGATCCGTATTAGAAAATATAATATTGGATTTCAGAGCAGTTGAATGGAAATTTAAAGAGAAGATAAATAGTGAATGAAAGAAAGAAAAATTAAAGTGTATTAAATTGGGTGGTTAAAGGGTAGTTACAAATAATGAGAGGTAACGAGGGGATCTTATGCTCTCAATGTGTGATAGGAGGAGAGGGACAGGTGTTTAAACCCGTGTAACACCGAGATTGTGAATGAGAGCTAAGTACAGAGTAAGGCAGGACACTCAAAGATAAGAGGAGAGGAATAGGGGTTCTAAGATGGAAAACAACTTCGATTGGGTTAGGGAGAGAGCAATGGAAGACTGAGTATGAAACAGAGGCTATCTAGGTATGGAAGGTGTATACTGAAGTGTGGAGCTGTGGTCACGTACCCTACGCTTGCATGACGATAGTATGGTGATGAAAGGTGACAACGGAAGATACGAACAGGAACAAAGGTTGGCTGGATAGAGTAGTGAGCGAGATAGTAATGATCAGAGAGGAAACAGCAACTGGATGGATATAACTAGTGGTCGTGTGTCGTATTTTGGGTAAGGTGTCGTGTTCTAACTAGTTAATTAAGGGCGATAACTTCCCCTCTAAGTAACGTAAAAAGTACAAATATGACCTTCAAACGTTGCAGAGGAATGAGATATCCTTGGAAAAGTGTACATGGCAAATGATCTTATCGTGATTAACTATGTTCACACGATTGATGAACACCTAGAGGGAGAAATACAAGGAGAACTACGAGAAGAAGGAGAGAGTATACATTGGATCTCAAAATTTCGAGACTTAAGAATTGATTATAAAGAAAAGGAAAGCGACTAGTGGCGTTACTGAATTTGGAATCGACATATGACTACGTCAGAAAGACTTTGAACATCTTAATTTTGTATTACGTGCATGAAAGTGTTCTGATGTTAAGAATTTCACAGAACAAATTGTTTAGAATTTCATAGAACAAATACCTCATGCACAAGGATAGGACAGAGTCCTATAACTCTGGCGTTTCCTGATCATGAGGTAATAGGAAAGTCACTCTCCCTTGGCGAAGGTCGTCCTTGGTGTCTGTAACCACTTTAGACTCCAGTCAAATTGGGTTGCCCCCTTTCATACCTTCCTCGCCCGCCACTGGAATCACTTTTGGGATATTCTGATAAGAAAATTTCCATTCTCTCTCGATTCTTATCAGTGGCGCGAGCAATGGAGGCAAAGACTTGATAGTTCCACCCACGGCTTTCTTGAACCTTCCTCCCTCAGAACACATTCCAAACAATAACACTGTCACCCTCTTCCCTTTTCAATCCCGAGGACAATGGTCATTTTGTTTCAGTGTAACGTACGGGCTACGGCAGTGGGTTTCTAACTGTGGTGGTGATCGCAACTTTGGGAACTGCATACCGTTGGCTGTGGAAGAATCCGCCTATTGATCTTTGGCGGGAGAACGTAACAATAACGAAGGAAGAAGAAGAAGAAGAAGCAGAGGAAGGTCTTGACAATGACACTCAGTCATGGCCATTATTTTACTCCAGAATCTTCCCTTTTCTTCTCGACTCTACAGACAAACCTCACTTCTTAACATCCTCGCAGCTCATAATGTAAACATATATCATTAGATACAACAGAGTGTACAAACACGTATAATAAGCGACACATAAGCGACCAAATGGCATGATACTAAGCAAATGGCATGATAATATTTACAGAAGGAATTTATAGCCAAGGGATCAAACAGCTGGATTATTGTGGAGGAAACACAGGTAGGAGGAAAGCATAACTTATACCGATAGGCAACCACACACACACACACACACACACACACACACACACACACACACGAACAACAAAATATAAAACAGAAGCTGGCCAACACACGCGACACCTGTCTGTACACTACCAGATCAACACATCCAACACCTGTACGTGTTTCAGATTTCACGGCCCACCATCCCGCTTGGCTCATCGCTCACACCCCAACCATTTTCTCTCAGTACCCTCGACGTACTTAAAGTGACCAACCGCACCCCCAGCTCCCCTAACGACCAGCAGTCATTCTCACCAGACATTATCACCCTCTGCACCTTTATATTACTTAATTACTATTACTCTTGAACTCTTTTAAGATAGTGGACATGTCTGACGGAAAACCACTGATATGTGTCTTTGTTTATAATGAAAACACTTACAGTAACACTCCACAACTCACTTGGTATGTATGACAATACTCATGAAGAGGAGCATCCTATGCCTGGCACCGGTGCAATATAATTCAATTACCTCATAATTACAGTAAGAAATAACCCAACAGGTCAGGTTATATTTCATTGAGTTGTGTATCATTTTCTTCAGAAAATTACGCTCCAGTTAAGGAATAACTTAATGGGACATTGTTTATTAAAATTTTGAAGTTTCGTCTTCATTGTTTACGAAGAGTTAACCCGCTTACCTGACCGAAGACTGAAATACAAATGTGGAAGTGAGGAAAGAGGGGAACCACTTCTTGCCACTGGCTCGGGTCATGGATTCGTCTCAGACTTGCCTGATTGTTAATGTAATTCGCTGGAAAATGTAACTGTGACTTGAATATTCAAATGTAATCGTGACGGGATTATTCAAATGTAATCGTGACGTGAATATTCCAATGTAATCGTGACGTGATTATTCAAATGTAATCGTGACGTGAATATTCAAAGGTAATTGTAACGCGAATATTCCAATGTAATCGTGACGTGTTATTCAAATGTAATCGTGACATGATTATTCAAATGTAATCGTGATGTGATTATTTAAATGTAATCGCGACCTGATTATTCAAATGTAATCGTGGCGTGAGTATTCAAAGGTAATCGTGACGTGAATATTCAAATATAATCGTGACGTGAATATTCAAAGGTAATCGTGACGTGGATATTCTAGGTTTGGTTCTGGCTACACACAAACCAGGATCTCGTCAATGGTGTGGTTGGAGAGGCACTTGGTACAACTAACTATTGACAAATTGCTTTTGAGGCAGAAAATAATCCAGCTGTGTTTGTCAACAAGCAAGCACATGTGAACAACATAAATACTTGATTTCAGACGTGCAAATCTTTATGATTTTTCACACTGATGTTCACAGGATAACCTGGGATGGTATTGCTGATAGAAACAATAAGGATGTAGCTTGGAAAAGTTTTATGTAATACATTCAGAGTAGCGGAAAGAACATATGTACCAGTTTGCGAAACTTGACCATTATTTACAAGTAAGTGAAAACGGAAAAATTCAATTGTCCAAGACAATACTACATCAGAAGCACAAGGAGAAGCGCTTTTACCAGTCAATGTAATGGAGAAAACTGCATAACCTTGTTTGAAATACAGTTGTAGATAATGCTCAAAATAGCACAAGAAACCCGTAAAGAATTTGTAATTATGTTAGAAGCAAGAGGGTCGTCACCAGGTCAATTAGTCGATTATTCTCAGAAAACTGTGTTAATTCAAGAAAATGAAGCCATGGCAAAGATCTTGAGTCACTCCTATGATTATTATATCTGTCATTAGCCTATGTACTCTCTCTAAACAATCTATATCAACTGCATAGTATGGAGCTCAAAACTGTACCACATAATCCAAATGTGGTCTCACCAACGCAAGATAAAGTTCATAGGGAGAACTGATGAATACAAGCCTGGAGAAAATATCCTCACTCTTTCAAACACTAGTACGTCCCTTACTTGAATACTGTGTCCAGGTTTGATCATCCTACCTATGGAAAGACAGACAAAATGGAGTGAGTACAGAGACGAGCCACGAAGGTCATTTCCCGACCTGAGAAACCAATTCTGTAAGAGCAGAATACAACAGCCAGATCTATTTAAAGTTAAGGGTTGTTTTGGTATAAGTTTTCAGCATCGTTAAAGGCTTCAATCACCTCGACCTGACGAGGTGCTTAAGGATAGATACGTCTGATATCATCCCCAGTATTGGGTATAAACGAGTGGGCTAACTAGGGCTCACTCGTTAGTGAGGCGAAGTACTTGTTCTTCACCAAGATTGCGACAATATGGAACGATTAACCAACATAGGTAGTTGAGAGCAGCACCTGAGATAAGTCTAAGAACAGACTTGATATATATTAGCATCTTGCTTGCTATACGGTAGATCTTCCTGTTTGAAAATCTGTTAAGTCTTTCTCCTCTTACGACACTAATCCCTGAGTTTCCGTTTTCTTTCACTATCACAAACAGCCTCGTTAAGACCCTAGTTCTGCTAGTGTTTTTAGTCGCCTGTTTACTGCGATGGTACAGAATCCCCGGCGATGGTGAACTTACACAAGCCACAAAACTACAAGCTGAAGTCCCACAACACCACAACGCACTCTCTCTCTCTCTCTCTCTCTCTCTCTCTCTCTCTCTCTCTCTCTCTCTCTCTCACGATAGGGCCTCGATCAGGGCTTCATTACCCTTGACGTTGTTTTGGCAAACTCATTAGAAAACAGAAGACAGAGGACCACCATTTGAAAACCCCGAGTCTCAACATAGTTCTGCGGCGAGCTTCCTCCTGTATGACAAATCTGTTTGATTCATTTATGACATAACCAGCGTATATGATCTGATCAAAGCAGCTGGTGTCATCTATTTAGATTTTCAAAACGCATTCGTTAAATTTCTATATCAAAGGTTACCAGGAGAAGTTAAGCCACATAGTGGTGTAAGTGAGGTTGTATTGCGATGGTTAAGAAATTGGCTTGAGTTGTACGTGAACATTGTGGTGATCAAGCCTCTCAGTGGACGTAACAATGAAACTGGGTAAATGATTTTTACTTTTTTTGTTCCTGGTTAATAAGTGTTATTTTCTAATCAATTACGTTTAAAAAGGAAATAAAAGAATGGCTATTATTCCCTTGAAACTTTGCTTTTGTCATCAGGACAGTGATATCTTGAAACTTACGTATGTTGCAGAACATCCCAAATAGATTCAGTGGTGAGTAGCTAATGTACAACCTTTAAGAAGATTCCATTAATATATATATATAGTAGTATAAATATAAGAGCCTTAAGACAACCAATTCAGTTTAGATCTAGCTAAGTGGATATATATATATATATATATATATATATATATATATATGCATTTTTTTCTGAGATGGCATCTAGGGGCTGCATGCAACCTGCAGACACATTTTGCTATGTCTACCGACAGTTTATCAAAACAAAAACGAAACAGAACTGGATGACAGCATCAGCTAAGATGTGCCAGGCCTACAAGGCATATTTCGTCCTAGTTCACCCCATTTAAACCTAACCTAACCTAACCTAACCTAACCTAACCTAACCATCTCGTCTATTTCGACTGTCATACACAATAGCTTCGTCATCACTTACATTTACTCTCAACAGTCTCCTTTCACACACACACACACACACACACACACACACCACCAGCTCCCCTTACTTCCAACAGCCTGCATCGCTTGCATACCTGTGCTCCTCCTTCCAGGACCCTTGCACTTGCCTCCCTCACCATGAGAACACCAATCACACGTGACTGAGGTCAGAGCAAAATAGAGTCAGTAATAATACGAAATTTTGCTATGGCTTGAACAAATTGGCTCTGCACCGTATCCCATATGGAATTAGAGGAAGCCATCATCATTCAGGTAATATATGGTTTCTATTAGTAACTATGGTCACGGGAGGGAGTCAGTATGTGGGTCGAGTCTGAGAATTGGTTTGGAGAAAATCGAATGGCTTGACTCATGTCTAAGACGCGCGGTATGGTGGAGCTTCAATCTTTTGAGTATATGGTGACTGCATAGAACATGGGTGGTGGTGGTTGCTGTGGGTCGAGGTGCCAGCTAGGCTTTAGATCGGCACTGTGACCTCCAGTAAGGGTTTATATCAAATTCTACTTTAATGCTAATAATAGTTACAGTAGAAATACACTGATGGTAGACACAATACGTGGTGAAATAAGTCATGAGATACAGTATGCATTTTCCAAATGGTAAACAGTTACAGTATTTGAATTATTACATGTAAGATGGATTCAGAATACAGACTATATTCTACATGTAACTGAAAATATCAGACTAAATATCTATAAATCTAATTCTTGGTTTGTATGTTTATAGAAATATCTATATGTCACTAGAGGTAGTTTTTGGTTCGACCACAGATCGTGATCTGGCGGTCCCGTTTCTCGTAAGATGTGGTTAAAGGCCGTATGGTTGAGATATAGACAACACCTGTTGTATGATGCTTCACCTACTCCTACTCGTGACCCAGAGAGTACTCGTATCCTAAGCCTTCTCAGACCCTTCTCATTGGCGAAAGGAGGAAGTTGGGTGCGAATGTACACAAAAGCAAAGTTATTAGGTTTAGCAGGGTAGAGGGGACAGGTTAGCTGGGATGTGAGCCTGAATGGAGGAAAACTGAAGATTGTGAAGTGTCCTAGAAGCATGAACAGCCACTGAGGTGGAAACACTAAGCCATGATTCATGGTCTCCTCACAAACATGACGCTCTCAATATTGTGGCCTTCCAGAGACCACCCGACATATGATGGAAGTAGATAATTTGGCCGCCTTCTACGGCCTTCCACCAAGGTGGCGGGAAGCAGGTAGTGTCTTTCTGTTTGTCTGCCGCGGTGCGGATCTTACACTATCTCATGCACCAGCATGCACACGGCAGGGGTCTTCTCTGGCCATGTTAGCGGACAGGCTCTGCCAGCGGGCACAGTTGGACAGAAAACCATCCGATCTCATAGTCCCGTGTGCCCCAAGGAAAGGCACCAGAGCATAGACCATCCAGGCCAGTGGTCCCCCTGGGGTTCTGGAGATGCTCCTCCAACCGGTGTCACACCGAGGTGGCCACACGGGTGGGGTCCCCCTGTTGTGCCACAGTGAGGGATCTGCACACACACACACACACACACACACACACACACACACACACACACAAGACACACACACAAGACACAGTCACACTAGTCCGGACACAAGGAACGGGCCCGCCTTCAGGCAAGGGCCCGTGTACGACAACCATCATCAACGCTATTCACAGTGGTTAGCACATATTCAAAGACAGGTTCTGCTGAAGAACATATCTTAAATCTCTGGATTGGAAAGACGTTTTAGTCATCAGCTCACACTCACAAAGTGTGTGTGTGTGTGTGTGTGTGTGTGTGTGTGTGTGTGTGTGTGAGACTTGGTGCGCTACCAGATCCCTCTAGCTAAAGATTATGACAGAAGTATATAGTCATCTTTGATGAGACTGTGTCATCGCTAACTGTACATAAAAATCCAGTTTTATTACAAAACTTCTCGCTTGAAAGATGTCTCATCTTGTCCCAGCCAGTGAACGTAACGGAGCCTCGTAGCTGCAGGAACCATTAAAAAGGTTCTGGTTAATATTCAGACCCTTTCAGACAAGGGGTTCTTGGGTGATTATAGATATACAAGTGAATACAAGGCCTGGTATCATGCACTCAGCTGCACCCACGTCATCTTCTGTCTCATGTGATCCTATGCTGTTAGAGTTTTCAGGTCGACAGCAGCCAATTGCTTGAGGGAAACTGAGCTGAGTAATCAGTTTGCTATGAGATTATTATTCAATGTTGGTAGCGAGTAAGACCATGGGATGTAATCACAATTAGAGTATAACAGATGTAACAAATGGCTACAATGTAATCATGCTGTAATGACTTCTCTAATGAGATAATTTTCTAATGAAATAATTACATCTGGGAGTCAGTAATTAGCCTTCAGCTAATTCGTTGGTCGTAGGCAACAACCGTATTCTGTAGGACTGACACTATGTTAACATGGGCAAGCGATGATGAAGGTTAGGTTAAGTGGAATACGTTCATTTAGTCACAGACAGAATTTTGACTGAATGCTGAATCTACCGGAACAAGGTTAAGGCTACTTACAATCAGGAGACATTTTGGTTTTAGATTATCGGGAATACGTAATGTTTATATCCAGTATCCCACCAGGAATGTCAATAGGATTGTCAAAGGATGTTGCTAGTTCCATAAGCGAGGTTCTTAGTATGATTCTTGCAGATTTCAAGTGTTCTGATATGTTGCATTATGTGCTTTTGGCCTGCAATATCTTGGACTATCTCGCATGGCTCCTGGAACTTAACAGAAAATTCCTAGACCTTCCATGTTTAACCATGGCTCTGCAGCGTCCCTAGGCATCACAGTGAAATTTCATTTGCTTTAGATAATCCGTTTTCTTTTCTTCTCATCTGTGATCATTTCAGGAAAAGTTGGGAGATTAACTTGCATGCGCTGGTGAACACACTCAGGCCGTATTGATTTTGTGAGCTATATAATCACCGTCTGGATCATAAAGTTTGGGTCGCAGTATCATCAAACTACAGAATTGCCTTTTGTCAAAGCCATGTACACAAACAAGAAAATCCTCCAAATGAACTTTATTTATGATAGAACATCCAAAAGGCTATAATACAGGAGGAGAGTGACTGTACCCAAAGCTCTTAATCTATCAACAACAGAAACAAAATATCAAAACAGAAGACGCATTCCCACTTTCTCTCATACACAACAGCTGGCAGGGATATAACTGAAAAGATGAACATCTCACAGTATTTACAGGTATGCTACCAAGGAAATTTTATCGGAAAATGTGCAGGGGAGTACTACCCTCGTCTCCTGTCTATTCAGTAATAATCTGGGGAGAAGGTTATCATATATTACATATTATACGTTAGTTATTGTATTATAACGAAAATTTTTTTTTGAAGATGATTGATTATAATTACAATTAGTGAAGTAATGGTCAAGCGATGATTTTGTGGTATTACTAGTAGTTTGTCTGACAACATTTGCTGGTAGTTTAATCCAATGTTTTACATCTCAACGTTAGGAAAAAAAATTCTTTGTGTTGATTCTATATAAAGTTTCTCATCACTTCACGGGGTTATTACTGGTCGTTTAGTCGGTCTAATGAGGTTGTTATAACGTGATATGATCTCGAAATTCTTACTACTTTCAAAACATGTCATATGGCTTCAGAGTTCTCGCTTTTTTTTAAAGAAAATAACTTTAATTCTTTGGCTTATTTCTGAGTGACAAATTGGGTTTTGTTGGTCTTCTCTGTATACATTCCAGCTTTATATCATCTTTGATCAGAACTAAACGTGTCACAGTAAAGACTGAGTACAGTAACCTTCATGTTGTAGTTTATATTTTGAATTAGGAAACCTAACAAGTTTTTGCATTGATAAATGGAGCTTTGCATTGCTGTAAATTCAAGACAGTTACTTATTATCATGTTATATCATATCATATTTCACCACTGTCGAATTGATGAACATATAAAGTGGTACTGAAAGATGTCTCAAACGTGATCCATCTGTGATCACTTGTACCAAACTTTTCACTAACCTGACATTAACTGTAAGATCCTTGTTTGTGGTTAGAACTTAACAAATTCAGGTCATAAGTAGTATGACCTGTCAGTGTCGATACATCATTTCTTTTCTGATTTGGAACTGAACGATGTAATTAGCGAACATGATACTGGGAACTGAGAGATGTGAATCATATCACAGATTTGTAAACTGCGACTGCGTATCATAATCACGACACCAGTTATGGCAAAGATTTTAATTACGGTCGAGAGATGATGAGCTGATAAGGGTACGAATGATTATCACCGACCATAGCATTATATCCACATAATTGGAAATGACATACGCGAATATGATAATTGCAAAGACGAAACTGTAATATGAAAATGGTCACGAAACATGAGGAGAA
>JAUUDZ010073343.1:0-10000 GCA_032361705.1 Panulirus versicolor
TTGCTCTCTGGTGACTGTACCATCCACTCCTCACATCTACAACCACACCCCTCACACCTGCTGTCTGGTGACTGTGCCATCCACTCCTCACATCTATAACCACAACCCTTACACCTGCTGTCTGGTGACTGGACCATCCACTCCTCACATCTACACCCACACACCTCATTCCTGCTGTCTAGTGACTGTACCCTCCACTCCTCAAAACTGCAAACACACCCCTCACACTTCTTTTTTGTTGACTTTACCGTTCACTTCTCACATCTACAACCACACCCCTCACACCTGCTCTCAGATGATTATACCATCCACTACTCACAACTACAACCACAACCATCACTTTTGCTGTCTGGTGTCTGTACCATCCACTCCTCACAACTACAAACACATCCCTCACACATGCTGTGTAGTGACTGTGCCATCCACTCCTCATAACTACAACCACATCTCTCACACCTATTGTCTGGTGACTAGGTTATCCACTCCTGACAACCACAACCACAGCCCTCACACCTGCTGTCTGGTAACTGTACAATCCACTCCTCACAACTACAACCACACTCCTCAAACCTGCTATCGGGTGACTGTGCCATCCACTCTTCACAATTACAACACCACTCACACCTGCTGTCTGGTGACTGCACCATCCACTCCTCACATCTACAACCACAACTCTCACACCTGCTGTCTGGTGACTGGGCCATCTACCCCTCAAAACTACAACCACACCCCTCATACCTGCTGTGTGGTGACTATACCA
The DNA here is from genome assembly GCA_032361705.1 of Panulirus versicolor. Taxonomy (NCBI): domain Eukaryota; kingdom Metazoa; phylum Arthropoda; class Malacostraca; order Decapoda; family Palinuridae; genus Panulirus; species Panulirus versicolor. The sequence goes on from JAUUDZ010073343.1 coordinate 761, forward strand.
TCCACTCCTCACAACTACAACCAAACCCCTAACACTTGTTGTCTGGTGACTGTACTATTCACTCCTCACATCTACAACCACACCCCTCACACCTGCTGTCTGTTGACTGTAAAATCAATTCCTCACAACTACAACCACACCCTTCACACATGCTGTCTTGTGATTGTCCCATCCACTCCTCACAACTACAACCACACCCCTCACACATGCTGTCTGGTGACTGTGCCATCCACTCCTCACACCTACAACCACAACTCTCACACCTGCTGTCTGGTGACTAGGCCATCCACCCCTCACAACCACACCCCTCACACCTGTTGCCTGGTGACTCTACAATTCACTCCTCACAACTACAACCACACTCAAACCTGCCTTGTGGTGACTGCCATCCATTCCTCACAACTACAACCACTCCCTTCAAACCTGCTGTCTGGTGACTGTGCCATCCACTCCTCACAACTACAACCACACCCATCAACCTGCTGTCTGGTGATTGTACCATCCACTCTTCACATCTACAACCATAACTCTCATATCTACTTTCTGGTGACTGGGCCATCCACCACTCGCAACTACAACCATACCCCTCACAACTACAACCACACCCCTCACACCTCCTGTCTATTGACTGTACCATCCACTCCTCACATCTACAATCACACCCCTCACACATGCTGTCTGGTGCCTGTGTTATCCACTCCTCACAACTACAACCACACCCGCACACCTGCTGTTTGCTGACTGTGACATCCACCTCTCACAACTACAACCACAACCCTCACACCTGCTGTTTGGTGACTGTAAAATCCACTCCTCACAACTACAACCACATTCCTTAAACCTGCTGTCTGGTGACTGTGCCATCCACTCCTCACAACTAAAACCACTCCCCTCACACATGCTGTCTGGTGAGTATGCCGTTCACTCCTCACAACTACTACCACAACTCTCACACCTGCTGTCTGGTGACTAGGGCATCCACTCCTCACAACCACAACCACACCCCTCACACCTGCTGTATGGTGACTGTACAATCCACTCATCACAACTACAACCACACTCCTCAAACCTGCTGTCTGGTGACTGTACCATCCACTCCTCACAACTACAACCACACCCTTCAAACCTGCTGTCTAGTGACTGTGCCATCCACTCCTCACATCTACACCCACACCCGTCACAACTGCTGTCTGGTGACTGTACCATCCACTCCTGACATCTACAACCACACCTCTCACACCTGCTAAGTGTTGACTGGGCCATCCACCCCTCACAAATACAACCACACCCCTCACAACTACAACCACACCACTCACACCTGCTGTCTGTTGACTGTACAATCCACTTCTCACATCTACAACCACACCCCTCACTCATGCTGTCTGGCGACTGTACCATCCTCTCCTCACAACTGCAACCACAACCCTCACACCTGCTGTCTGATGACTGGGCCATTGACCCCTCACATCTACAGCCACATCACTCACACCTGCTGTCTGTTGACTGTATCATCCACTCCTCACATCTAGAACCACACCCGTCACACATGCTGCTTGGTGAATGTGATATCCACTCCTTACAACTACAACCACACCCCTCACACGTGCTGTCTGGTGACTGTATCATCCACTCATTACATCTACTACCACAACGCTTACCCCTGCTGTCTGGCGAATGTACCATCCACTCCTCACATCTAAAACAAAAACTATCACACATACTCTCTGGCGATTGGGCCATCCACCCCTCACAACTACAATCACACCACTCACACCTGCTGTCTGTTAACTGTACCATCCACTCCTCACGTCCACAACCACACCCCTCACACATGCTGTTTGGTGACTGTACCATCCATTCCTCAACTACAACCACAACCCTCACATCTGCTGTCTGGTGATTGGGCTATCCACCTCTAAAAACTACAACAAGACCCCTCACAACTACAACCTCACCACTCACACCTGCTGTCTGTTCACTGTGCCATCCACTCTTCACATCTACAACCACACCCCTCACACATGCTTTCTGGTGTCTGTACCATCCACTCCTCACAACTACAACCACAACCCGCAAACTTGCTGTCTGGTGACTGGGCCATCCACCCCTCACAACTACAACCACACCTCTCACACTTGCTGTCTGTTGACTGTACCATCCACTCCTCACATCTAAAGCCACTCCCCTCACACCTGCTGTCTGGTGACTGTGCCATCCACCCTCACAACCACAACCACACTCCTCGCACCTGCTGTCTGGAAACTGTACAATCCACTCCTCACAACTACAACCACTCTCCTCAAACCTTCTGCCTGGTGACTGTACCATCCACTCCAAACATCTACAACCACAACTCTTACACCTGCTGTCTGGTGACTGGGCCATCCACCCCTCACAACTACAACCACACCCTTGACACCTGGTGTCTGGTGACTGTACCATCCACTCCTCACAAATACAACCACACCCCTCACACTTGCTGTCTGGTGACTGTTCCATCAACTCCTCACATCTACAACCACACACCTCACACCTGCTGTTTGGTGACTGTACCATCCACTCCTCACAACTTCAACCGAACCCCTCACACTTGCTGTCTGGTGATTGTGCCATCCACTCCTCACATCTACAACCACACCACTCACACATGCTGTCTGGTGACTGTGCCATCCACTCCTCACAACTACAACCACAACTCTCACACCTGCTGTCTGGTGACTAGGCCATCTACCCCTCACAACCACACCCACACTCCTCACACCTGCTGTCTGTTGACTGTACAACACACTTCTCACAACTACAACCACACTCCTCAAACCTGCTGTCTGGTGACTGTCATCCACTCCTGGCTTCTGGGCTATCCACCCCTCAAAACTACAACCATTCCTCTCACAACTACAACCACACCATTTACACTTGCTGTCTGTTGACTGTGCCATCCACTCTTCACATCTACAACCACACCCCTCACACATGCTGTCTAGTTTCTTTACCACCCATTCCTCACAACTAGAACCACAACCCTCTTACCTGCTGTCTGGTGACTGGACCATCCACCCCTCATAACTACAACCACACCACTCATACTTGCTGTCTGTTGACTATACCATCCTCTCCAAATATCTACAACCACACCCCTCACACCTGCTGTCTGGTGACTGTGCCATCCACTCCTCACAACTACAACCACAACTCACACACCTGCTGTCTGGTGACTAGGCCGTCCACCCCTCACAGCTACAACCACACCGCTCGTACCTGCTGTCTGGTGACTGTACAATACACTCCTCTCAACTACAACCACTCTCCTCAAACCTCCTGTCTTGTGACTGGATCATCCACCCCTCACACCTACAACCACACCACTAATACTTGCTGTCTGTTGACTATACCATTCTCTCCAAATATCTACAACCACACCCCTCACACCTGCTGTCTGGTGACTGTGCCATCCACTTCTCACAACTACAACCACAACTCTCACACCTGCTGTCTGGTGACTAGGCCATCCACCCCTCACAACCACAACCACACCCCTCGTACCTGCTGTCTGGTGACAGTACAATCCATTCCTCTCAACTACAACCACTCTCCTCATACCTGCTGTCTGGTGACTGTACGATCCACTCCTCACAACTACAACCACACCCTTCAAACCTGCTGTTTGGTGACTGTACCACCCACTCCTCACAAATACAAACACAACCGTCACACCTGCTGTCCGGTGACTTTACCTTCCACTCCTCACATCTACAGACACAACTCTCACACCTGCTGTCTGGTGACTGGGCCATCCAACTCTCACAACTCCAACCACACCCCTCACACCTGCTGTCTGGTAACTGTACCATTCACTCCTCACAACAACAACCACACTCCTCACACTTGTTGTCTGGTGACTGTTCCATTCACTCCTCACATCTACAACAACTCCCCTCACACCTGCTGTCTGTTGATTGTACCATTCACTCCTCACAACTTCAGCCATACCCCCCACACTTGCTGTCTGGTGATTTTGCCATCCATTCCTCATAACTACAACCACACCCCTCACACTTGCTGTCTGGGGACTGTTCCATCCACTCCTCACATCTACAACCACACCCCTCACACCTGCTGTCCGGTGACTGTATCATCCAATCCTCACATTTTCAACCACACCCCTCACACTTGCTGTCTGGTGATTTTGCCAGCCATTCCTCACAACTACCACCACACCACTCACACATGGTGTCTGGTGACTGTACCATCCACTCCTCAAAACTACAACCAGAACTCTCTCACACCTGCTGTCTCTTGACTAGGCCATCCACCCCTCACAACCACAACCACACCCCTCACACTTGCTGTCTGTTGTCTGTACAATCCACTCCTCACAGCTACAACCACTTTCCTCAAATCTGCTGTCTGGTGACTGTGCCATCCACACCCTTCAAACCTGCTGTCTTGTGATTGTGCCATCCACTCGTCACAACTACAACCACACCCCTCACACCTGCTGTCTGGTGACGGTACCCTCCACTCCTCACATCTACAACCACAACTCTCCCACCTGTCTGGTGACTGGGCCATCCACCACTCACAACTACAACCACACCCATCTCGCCTGCTGTCTGGTGACTGTACCATCCACTCCTCACATCTACAACCACACCCCTCACACATACTGTCTTGTGTCTGTGCCATCCACTCCTCACAACTACAACCACACCCTCACTCCTGCTGTCTGGTGACTATGACATCCTCCTCTCACAACCAAAACCTCACCCTTCACACCTGCTGTTTGGTGACTGTACAATCCCCTCCTCACAACTACAACCACATTCCTTAAACCTGCTGTCTGGTGACTGTGCCATCCACTCCTCACAACTACAACCACACCCTTCAAACCTGCTGTCTGGTGACTGTGCCATCCACTCCTCACAACTACAACCACAGCCCTCACACCTGATGTCTGGTGACTTTACCAGCCACTCCTCACATCTACAACCACACCTCTCACACCTGCTGTCTGGTGACTGGGTCATCCACCCCTCACAACTACAACCACACCCCTTACAACTACAGCCACACCACTCACATCTGCTGTCTGTTGACTGTAAAATTCTCTCCTCACAACTACAACCGCACCCCGCACACCTGCTGTCTGGTGACTATACCATCCACTCCTCACAACTACAACCACACCCCTCACACCTGCTCTCTGGTGTGTGTACCATCCACTACTCACAACTACAACCACACCCATCACTAATGCTTTGTGGTGACTGTGCCATCCACTCCTCACAACTACAACCACAAATCTAACACCTGTTGTCTGGTGACTAGGGCATCCACTCCTGAACACCGCAACCTCACCCCTCACACCTGTTGTCTGGTGACTGTACAATCCACTCTTCACAACCACAACCACACTCCTCAAACCTTCTGTCTGGTGACTGTGTCAGCCACTCCTCACAACTACAACCACAACTCTCAAACCTGCTCTCAGGTGACTGGGCCATCCATCCCTCACAACTACAATCACACCCCTCACACCTGCAGTCTGGTGACTGTACCATCCACTCCTCTTAACTACATCCACACCCCTCACACTTTCTGTCTGATGACTGTACCATTCACTCCTCACATCTACAACCACACCCCTCACACCTGCTGTCTGGTGACTGTACCATCCACTAATCACAACTACAACCACACCCCTCACCCATGCTGTTTGGTGACTGTGCCATCCACTCCTCACAACTACAACCACACCCCTCACACATGATGTCTAGTGACTGTTCCCTCCACTCCTCACAACTATAACCACAACTCTCACACCTGCTGTCTAGCCATCCACCCCTCACAACCACAACCACACCCCTCACACCTGCTGTCTGGTGACTTTACAATCACTCCTCATAACTACAACCACACTTCTCAAACCTGCTGTCTGGTGACTGTGCCACCCACTCCTCACAACTATAACCACTCCCTTCAAACTTGCTGTCTGGTGACTGTGCCATCCACTCCTTACAACTACAACCACACCCCTCACACCTGCTGTCTGGTGACTATACCATCCACTCTTCACATCTACAACCATAACTCTCACACCTGCTTTCTAGTGACTGGGCCATCCACCACTCACAACTACAATTACACCCCTCACAACTACAACCACACCCCTCACACCTGCTATCTATTGACTGTACCATGCACTACTCACATCTGCAACCACATCCCTCATACATGCTGTTTGGTGTCTGTGCCATCCACTCCTCACAACTACAGCCACAACCTCACACCTGTTGTCTGTTGACTGTGACATCCACGTCTCACAACCACAGCCACACCCCTCACACCTGCTGTTTGGTGACTGTACAATCCACTCCTCACAGCTACAACCACATTCCTTGAACCTTCAGTCTGGTGACTGTGCCATCCACTCTTCACAACTACAACCACACCCCTCACACATGCTTTCTGGTGACTGTACCATCCACTCCTCACATCTACAACCATAACTCTCACACCTGCTGTCTGGTGACTGGGCCATCCACCCCTCACAACTACAACTACACCCTTCTCAACTACAACCACACCACTCACACCTGCAATCTGTTGACTGTACCATCCACTTATCACATCAACAACCACACCCCTCACACATGCTCTCTGGTGAATGTACCATCCACTCCTCACAACTACAACCACAACCCTCACACCTGCTGTCTGGTGACTGGGCCATCCTCCCTTCACAACTACAACCACACCCATCAGAACTACAACACACCACTCACACCAACTGTGTATTGACTGTACCATCCACTCCTCACATCAACAACCACACCCCTCACACATGCTGTCTGGTGACTGTACCATCCACGCCACACAACTACAACCACAACCCTCACACCTTCCGTCTGGTGACTGGGCCATCCTCCCTTCACAACTACAACCACACCCATGACAACTACAACCACACCACTCACACCTGCTGTCTGTTGACTGTACCATCCACTCCTCACATCTACAACCACACTCCTCACACATGCTGTCTGGTGACTGTGATGTCCACTCCTCACAAGTACAACCACACCCCTGACACCTGCTGTCTGGTAATTGTATCATCCTCTCATTACAACTACAACCAATTCCTTCACACCTGCTGCCTGGTGACTGTACCATTCACTCCTCACATCTACAACCACAACGCTCACACCTACTGTCTGGTGACTGGGCCAACCACCCCTCACAACTACAACCACACCACTCATACCTGCTGTCTGTTGACTTTACCATGCACTCCTCAAATCTACAACCACACCACTCACACCTGCTGTCTGTTGACTGTACCATCCACTCCTCACATCTACAACCACACCCCTCACACCTGCTGTCTGGTGACTGTGCTATCCACTTCTTGCAACTACAACCACACGCCTCACACCTGCTGTCTGGTGATTGTGCCGTCTACTCTTCACAAGTACAACCACGCCCTTCACACCTCCTGTCTGGTGACTGTACCATTCATTCCTCACACCCTTCACACCTGCTGTCTGGTGACTGTACCATCCATTCCTCACATCTACAACCACAACTTTCACACCTGCTGTCTGGTGATTAGGCCATCGACCCCTCACAACTACAACAACACCCCTCACACCTGCTGTTTAGTGAATGTACCATGCTGTCTGGTGGTTGTACCATGCTGTCATTTGACTGTGCCATCCACCCCTCACAACTACAACCACACCACTCACACCTGCTGTCCTGTGACTGTAGCATCCACTCCTCACATCTACAACCACACCCCTCACACCTGCTGTCTGGTGACCGTACCATCCACTCCTCACATCTACAACCACACCCCTCACACTTGCTGTCTTGTGACTGTGCCATCCACTCCTCACAACTACAACCACACCCCTCACACCTGCTGTCTGGTGACTGTACCATACAGCTTCAAATCTACAACCACACCCCTCACGCATGGTGTCTTGTGACTGTGCCATCCATTCACAACTACAACCACACCCCTCACACCTACTGTCTGGTGACTGTACCATCAAATCCTCACAACTACAACCACACTCCTCTCACCTGCTGTCTTTTGACTGTGCTATCCACCCCTCATAGCAACAACCACACCCCTCACACCTCTCTGGTGAATGTACCATCCACTCTTCACATCTACAACCACACCCCTCACACCTGCTGTTTGGTGACTGTAACATCCTTTACTCACATCTACAATCACATCCCTTCACACCTGCTGTCTGGTAACTGTGCCATCCACTCATCACAACTACAACCACAGCCCTCACACTTGCTGTCTGGTGACTATACAATCCACTCATCACAACTACAACCACACCCCTTAGACCTGCTGTCTGGTGACTTTGTTATCCACTCCTCACAACTACAACCACAACTCTCACACCTGCTGTCTGGTAACTCAGCCTTCCACCCCACACAAATACAAGCACACCCTTCACAACTAAAACCACGCCCCTCACACCTAATGTCTGGTGACTGTGCTATCCACTCCTCACATTTACAACCACACCCCTCGCACCTGATGTCTGGTGACTGTACAATCTACTCCTCACAACTATAATCACACTCCTCACACCTGCTGTCTGGTGACTGTGTTATCCACTCCTCACATCTACAGCCACACCTCTCACACCTGCTGTCTGGTGACTGTACTATCTACTCTTCTAAAGTACAATCACACACCTCACACCTACTGTCTGGTGATTGTGCTATCCCCTCCTCACAACTACAACCTCATCCCTCATACCTGCTGTCTGGTGACTGTACCATCCACTCCTCACATCTATAAGCACACCCCTCACACCTGTTGTCTGGTGACTGTGCTATCCTCTCCTCACATCTACAACTACACCCCTCACACCTGTTGTCTGGTGACTGTGCCATCCAGTCATTACAACTGCATCCCTCACACCTGCTATCTGGTGACTGTACCATCCACTCCTCACATCTACAACCACACCCCTAACACCTGCTGTATGGTGACTGTGCCATCCACTCCTCACAACAACAACCACACCCCCCACACCTGTTGTCTGGTGACTGTACCATCCCCTCCTCACATCTACAACCACATCACTCACACCTGCTGTCTGGTGAGTGTACCTTCCACTCCTCACATCTACAACCACACCCCTCACACCTACTGTCTGGTGACTGTACCATCAAATCCTCACAACTACAACCACACTCCTCTCA
>JAUUDZ010073420.1:1884-20352 GCA_032361705.1 Panulirus versicolor
GAAAAAAAAGGAATGAGTTTTGCAGTTATCTCACTGAAACTAATTGTGAACAAGCCAATGAATGGAAAAGCTGATTACTCCTGGGAATTCCAAACCTTCAGTTTGCAGGGCCCTAAATAAATGAGAAAAGGGTTTTGTGTTTTCCAAGTTTCTTCCAACTTCAAACTTGGAACAGACACATTGGTACCATTTTGAATCCTACAGGAACTTTGAAGGCTTGGTTTCTTAAACATGAAAAAAGGATCCACAGAAAAGTTCCCATGCTTCACGGTTCCCCTATAACCTATGTTCCATTTCAGCTGTACTTAAAACTATAAACTCAACCTAGTTTAGAATAAAATGTAAATTCTACTAAGATCCTAGACTGCCTTTCCAAGCCTCTTGGTCTTGGATCAGGTGCATCCAGATCAAAATAACAGATAAAGTTCTGTTTCAGCCAGACCTAGAATAAAATATCAAATACTGAATTCAAAATATTACAAAGGTTCTCTTTGTCTCTAATGTAAATCCAAAGCTTTTTTGCCAAGGTTCCATTGCAACCTAGCCCAAACTAAAAGCTAAGGTTCTGCTTCAGCCAGACCTTATACATCAGATTAAGTTACTGTTGAGTTTAAAGAGGAAACTGATGCTCCCTTGGTCCTGGATGAACTTCCAAGGCCAAAGTACTATTGGAGGCTAGCCAAAGCAGATGTTACAGTTTCATTTCAACCAAACCTATGACATGAAGTCCAATTATTAATGAGTTTCACACTCAAACTAAGATTCCAGAGACTCCTCCAAGGATCTCAGGATATGTTACATTCGACTAAATTTAGAGCTAAGGGATGCATTTTGTGTACAACCTTACTGTTCTCTCATACACAGCTCCCTCTCTGGCTATACTGTCTCCATAAATGTTGGCTACAGTTACCTATATAAACCCAGATTTGGAAAAGATTTCCCAATGGGGTAGCTGAGTTTAATGCTTCTTAAATCTAATTTCTTACTATTTTCCAATCTTCTATATATTTATAATTTCTACCAAAAGATCCTCCTTGCAAAATAATTGTTCTGATTTCACAAAGGAATGAAACGTTCTTGCATACAATGCTACAAATTCCTCAAATCTGAGGAGGTGCTGACTACACATATCTGACAAAGTCCAAAGCAACATGATGTACCAACTCCAAATCTGTCCTCAAAACTTTCCCTACTTGGTGAAGCGTTGGCTTTTTGTCTGTTTTATAGATATCACTCCTGTTTCTGTTCTAAAGAACTGGCTGCCATTAGCTAAATCACATAATACTTGGCAAGCCCCTGCATAACATTATTACTGTATGGCTGTGGACAACTCATGGATAAGCTTCTGTAATGTCTGATTCTTTCCTTATACCACCATGTTTTGAGACTCTTTACCATCTCATTTCTTTCCTGAAAGGTATGGGTTGCCTCTTTTTAAATGACAGGTTTCCCAATTCCTTCACAACTTATTGGCCATTTTTCATTCACTACCCTTACTTCTCGATCACCTTTGTCCTCTATTTCCATATTTCATTTAAGACCTAGCCTTGATGAGGAATTCTGTCCAGAAGCTCTAATGAGGTTCTGTAAGGAAAAGTCTTGTAAGTTGTCACATTGATTCTCCTTGGGCAGACACCCAAACGTGATCATCAGTTGGGTATGTGATCATCAAACTTAGTTCCCCTAGCATGGCATGGTAATCTTAAGCCTCAGAGTATGTCTTCACTTCCCCTCCGATGACACAAGGTTATGAGCTGAGCTTGACAAAAGTGTAGGTTAAGAGGAAAGATCAGAAAACAAAACCTGGAACAACTAATACGAATGTGATTTGTAATGGAGAGAACTAAACCTTTCAAGAGAGTGAATTAATGTCCCAGCATCTCAAGATACCATTCAGCAACATCCCCATGTCAGTATAAGATTTGGGACATACCTTTAGTAGAACACATAGTAAAAAGATGTAACCTCTTCTGGGTTAATCTCAGGGACCAGCAATTCCAGAATTCAAAGGTGAGCTTCACTTTTAGGTATCTCCTGTGTCAGCTACATATGCTAATTGGTCAACCTTAAAGCAGATTTATGGCCAACACAATATTGACAAAACCCTGAGAGCCTGTGTGGTTAAAACTAACAATTGAACATCAAAGAAAGCAGTATCGTATCAGCACAAACTTATTTTAAAAATGACAAAGCAAAAGTGTAGAAAACCAGGAGATAGTCTACTGTTTCACTAGAAAGAACTCATGAATGCCTGACAATCCTCGCTGTTCCATAATGCCCCCAAAACATATCAAAATATTTATAATTCTCATCACAAAACACAATGAAAAGAGTGGTACTGATTTCAAATCTAAGATGACTATAAGCAATGGAACAAGGTAAAAATACAACACACAGATGAAAACAGGAATGACGTCAACAAATCCATACTGTAGAAACGTGGACAAAGGAATGATAGAGGAGGGTGATATCGTAAGCTTAAATGTATGTTATATTATTATCAGGTCTCTATGAATAAGCATTAGCTTGTCTCTTAAATCTCAAGGTGGTTGAAGAGGGATGTAAATCCAGGTGGATACACCCTATGTAGAGACAAAATTGTGTTTTGATCCCCTGTGAACATGTGCTCTCTCTCTCTCTGGATCTCACAGGGATCAATCCAGAGATAAAAAACTGCTGCAATCTGACCTTGGAGTTTTGAGTATGTTTATATGTATTAAGGCATACACTACTTAATCATGAAATCTCATTAATCAAGTAAAATAAATGATAATACCTAACAATACATGAGGGGCATGTTAACATACAGCCATTACAGTCCTCTTAAAGAAGCAATATTCTAATACAAAATACATGCAAAAAATGAATAATGGGTAATGCGATTATCAGTAATGATAATAATATGCCAAAGAAGCACCATGGAATTCATCGTTTGACACTTAAAAATAAGCAGTTATTCATTCAAGTAAAAAAAAATAGTAGTTATTAACATCTGATCTCTCCATGCTTCAGGCATGTTTTGTACATCATGTTTCATGTGTGTTTTGCATATAAAAGCTTACAGTACATAACCACAAAGCCTTCATAACATCCAATGAAAACAAATTATCAAATATCAAGACTGAAAGAAAATGAACATACCACCACCACAGAACTATCTCATGAGAGCATTTTAACCAACAGCCTATGATTTCAAGAGTGACGGAGTGTGTGGGCTGGCAATATCAATCATAACATGTTTGTGTTAATAAGATGACCAACAGACACAATGACTCCAATTTCTTTTATATAACATGGCAGTGGGTCTAGGCTGTAATGGCCTCTATTACTGATGGTAAATTTTGTCTTTTAGATTTGATATTTCAAAGTCTAGAAACTATTACAACCCGAAGTCATGGATGCAGTAGAGCACTTCTAAATAACTAATTATGTAAATTGGCCAAAACAACTCATATATGAGCATGATTAAAAAAAGTCAAAAGGTAAATTATATATTTTCTTACCTCTTCTATGAAAGGCATTAAAAACCATGAAAGCCAACTGGAATCATTGATCAGTTCTGCAAATATTACTCTATCATAAAGCTCTTGGACTATAAAGGAATCATACTATATGAATACAACATAAGTCCAATATGAACATTATATTTTCCAAATCTAAAGCGAAGTTGCATCATTAAAATTCTCCTAAGAGATTAGTCACTATGCATCATTATCTGACTATGTCTATTGTACATGACTGCATTTGCAACTAAATCTGAGTGGCACAGTATGAAGCCTTCCTAAACCATTTGGTTATTATATTTTTTGTTCATTCTAGGTGCAGACCCAGAGATAATATTTGAAATAACTACCACAGCATTCTGCACTCTGTTTCCAATGGTACAATAAACTAAATAGATGCCCTGTGCTTATAGCTGACAATATGAATTTAAAAAAGTAAACAAATATGAATATGTACAGTTGAAGAAATCTAGATAGGTAAAGGGAAAAAACAGAAGGGAAAATTGAGATCAAGAAAAGGAAGATAAATGGGAAACATTAATATTTGAAACCTGCAAATCCTGTAAATCTCTATATACAAATGATAATACACGTCTTTAATACTAATAAGTACTACATAACTAAAATTGAGAATCTTTCACACCACTGACCATTGATTGCAGTCTGTTACCATTATGGATGAGAAGGAATACACCACTTCAAAGTTTAGTGTCTCACAAAGAAAGTTCAGTGTATCACCAACTAACTATTGGCACTTCCTGACTATACTCACCACAACAATGTATTCAAAGTGTGGCTCCACTCAAAAATGCTCACCCCCTATCACTTTAGTTAAGTATTTTTATCACTATACTTTGATATTTGCTTTGTGCAGCACAAAAACTGGTCTTTCCCATCAGGTAATATGGATTAATCTAAGTGCAATTCTGAAAAGTTGTAGTTCATCTAACAACAATGAGTGCTTTACATTTGAAATATAAGAAGGAAAAATACAAGAAATTACAAATGTATTTGATTCATTATCAATATCAGCTAAATCAATGTAACACATCAACATTTGTGCAAAATCTGTCAATATTAAAATCTTAGTGACTGATAAAGCATGAAGGATGAGTCACACTGAATAATGTGTAGATATTATTACAGGTAGGAAAGGCATTGTTTTTTAACTCCAAGTTACTGTTACAAAATATTATTTGTATGGTTGTAACATTCACAAGAGAAAAAGTGAATATTCATAGACAGATAAAGATAGAAAAAATTATGCCGTTGGACTTTACAAATATGAATTATGTAGACAGGATTGTACAATCCTGGAGGCTACGAAAAAATAAACTGTCACAGACACATGCATATTTGTCTTTATCAGTATTGATACAAAATCCTTACTTCATATGGTATGAGCAACCTTTTCCTTTACCTATGAATTGTTATTCAAAATTTTGGCAACTAATACAATCATGTGTTTGCAAAACACATAATTACTTAGTGCTTGAGCCTTTCCGCTCTATAAAAACAAAACTTACAGGGAAAATAAAAATAAGAATGAATTTCATATACAAAACACACACACACACACACACACACACAAAAAAAAAAAGGAAACTGTTACATATCTGACAAGCCATTTACTTCAGGAGGCATATGCCTTTTCTATGTCTAGCTCTTCAAATCTCAGATAACTCGGCAAACTGAGGCAGCTATTACATCAGTAAAATGGTCATGTGCTGTTTGCAAAATTATTCCAACAGAAATAAAAAGGAAACTTTAGTGCAAAGAACAGAGAAGCCCTTAGTTGTCGTAAGTTTGCTTTCCCTGCAATACATATAAAAAGTGACAGTTCATGGGCATCAGCAGAGTGAGCCAATGCAGCCAGCACTCTATATAACCTTAATAAGCAAGCCAAACAAAAGAATTAATATGTCCAGTGCTAAAAACTTCATGACCAGTTGACTGTATGGAGAGGGACATTTCTGCCTTTACAATGTACATGTTCCTAGAAGTTCCCACTTGTTATACGGGGTTATGGCCATCTCTGTATATGTTCCTAGTAGTTCCCAATAGCTACACTTCAAGGGGCTCTAGGCTTTAAAATCTCTAACTGATAAGCCATCCATTATAACAATAAAAATAATAGTCACCAATTTTTCTAATTATCACTAGTTAATACCATGTTTAAATTGATAAAAGCTGCTACAGCAGGTTAAAGTTGCTCCTAAGGCTATTCATCTCTGCCTGAACCTATTTAATGTGCAGGGCCCATATCACTTGACAACATCAAACTGTTTCCATACTCCTCATCTGTAGTTCCCAGTATCTTATGCTGCCACAAGTAATGCAATAAAAGCTGAAGCACCCTGATTAATAACTGACTTCCTTATCTCAATTATTCTCCCAGTACCATGTTTCAAGGAACAGATATTCCATGAAATGTTACCAAATATTTCTCGTATTCCTCAACTGTAATATTCACTAAGCACTGCTTCTCTCATCATTCATATCAGTGTAATTTACAATATTATCATCAGTTCAGTCTCAAAATGAGAAAATATCCAGGAAAAATCTGAAGGTTGTGTGATATTCTGACAACAAGAACTACCAAGACGGCAGTGTTCTGGGAGTTTGTCATAAGTTTTCCTTACAAAACAAATTCTTAATGTATTAGCCTATAAAACTGAAGCAGTCTAGACTAATGAATCTATATCTAACACAATCAGAATAATGAAAAAAAGAAACAGTTTCTTAAATAATATGAATATGATGCAACTTGACAAATCTTCAAACTGTTTCTCAGTCAAAGAAGTCCTACAAGACTTGAAAATTAGCATCCTATGCAAGAAGAAAACAACAAATATGTTTACCACCCTGATTTGGCTTGGCAACATAAAGTCCATGCAAAGAACAAATATGGTAACTGCCTGCAAAGACTCTGACTCCTGACAAGTTTGTATGTTTATTGTACTTTGTGTGTGGCATACCTTGGCCTCCTTGAATGCTCACTAGTTGAATTTGGGAACTTGTCAAGAAATAGAGCATTAATGCCATACAATAATGAGGTTGTGGAATGTCGGCAGATTCTCTACATAGGGATGGTACAGACACATCATATTACAACATTCTCAAAATCACAGCTGATGTCAAGTTATGCATTTCTCAAAACTCTTACACTTCAACTTTGCTTATTTCTACAGCAAAAGACCAGAACATCAAAGGAAAACCACTAAAAGAAAGAACAAACAAATTGTGCGAATATAATTCATGACTGGAACAATCTCTAGCCATAGTTCCAAAAATATCAACCTCATCTTACATACAGAGGTGAACTATACCACTGCTTTCACAATTCTGAATTAACTTGAAGAGGCATTTACATGGAGACAGAAACTCTGTCTTGAAAAATGATGATAGCAAATGTAAAATCACCCAATAATACCAAATGCCAGATACACCTCCACATTATCCCCTTCTTATACTTTGTCACTTAAAAAGTTCATCATACATTACCTCAAGACAATTTAACCTGAAAATATACCTGTCCATAAGCTCTTGTGGTATGAGGATGAGTGTAATATATAGAATTTTTCAAGTAAAGCTGAAGATGTGTCTTAGTTAACTCTTAGCATGATGCAGATTGCTTGTTCCAAGAATGGCACTCACAAAGGGTTCATTTCTATTGCATGACAAACAAAACCTATATCACTTATGACAATCTAACCTGAATAATACACTTCCCTGTTTATCACCTCTTACAGATGAAAGTAAATATGTAATGAAAAATTTGCATATAAAGCTGCAGGCATATCAGTGTAAATCCTTGGAGGTGATGAGGTTCAATCCTTAGAAAAAATCAAGTGAAATGCCTTTACATTGAAGTCTGCAAAATTGTTTAAGTGGTTTTCCTCATCTTTCATCTCTTGTAGCAAGAGGATAAGAGTAAATATGGAATGAATTTACATGTAAGTGGTTCATGTATCACTACAAACTCTTGATGGTGATGACGACCAATCATTCTGAGAGCAATGCTAGTGAGATGCAAGTCAGATAAAAAGGTCATCTGATTTGCCTGATTGATCTACATATCCTCTCAACTAAAACACAAAGCATCAACATCTATAACATAAAGATGCAGTCAATAAGACATTAGTAATGTATGAATGGATGTAATATGAAGTAAGTATAGAAACTGTGTACAAAGTACAAATATGGCATATAAAGTCCAAGTCCACATCCACCTTACATCATTTCTAATTTGAAAACCTGAATATGAATGTACTTCTGTGAATTCAAGTCAGCAAACATATGGCAATACAATCTACAACTGAGAACTCACAGAGAAACATGTATGGATGGACTCTGCATTCAATTTCTTTCCTTACTACCACCCTTACCTTACTTGTGTGATATTTTTGCATTCCATTTGGGTTAGATCCAGTGTTGCATTTCTAATGTTATCTCGTTATCTGTACTTATCATTTGATCCATATAGAATGGTCAATAAATATCTTTCCAGATGTGTCTCAAATACAGATAACTGTAAAATTATGAAAATGGCCTTTCCTAATAATCAGCAACCCATTAACAGATATAAAACAGGTAACAATAAGGGAATTTTATAATAAATAATTAATGTCATTCATTACTAAACTGTAATTTGAATCATTGGTGCCTACTATCAAAGATTGGGAGCTTTCCAAGCTGAGCTCGAGTGGATGCAGGGAAATGTGACTGCTCTACATCTGCTACACCACAATAACACTCTACTAACCCAAAGTTAGCTAAGATCAGTCAGGCTGAAAATGCTATCCTCCCATCTTTTAGATCTCTAATAATATCAAACTTAGAATTCATGAACAAAGGCAGGTTATTTGTACTTCTGCAAAGAGAGAACAATATATATACTATTGTCTTCATAAGATCATCTCATATGCCTTAACATGTTATATAGGTAAAATCAACCAAATGGTGGTGTTCCTAGACTTTGCCTACACAAGCATACCCCTGTGATTGAAAAGTCACCTTTGGCAAGCTTGTATAATTGCCGAAGGACAAATGGAGTACAATCTTGCTGAAGAACTTCTAACATTAAGGGAGTCCATCATTTCCCTGCTATTGATTGTAGCACAGCCTTGGAGCTGCAGGATCCCCTTAAAGGGGGTCCTGGGGTTATATCACAATACATTTGTAATGATAATCATCACCATGCTGTTTTCATGTTACCAGTCAAAAGAATATAATTTTCCCCTTGTTTGTATGATTGTAATGTATTAAATGGTGCATAATATTACATCTACCCATTACATAGTACAACATCAGTGGGATCACTTACAACCAAAGGAAGATCAGATGAACACATGATATGTGGAAAACAAGGATGTTCAACACTATATTGTAACATAAGACAGAGTGTGATGAGAAAATGTAGTTTATAGGAAAGCATTCTGATTACTGATACTATGGGTCCTGGATTACAGTACCCATTTGGATATCTTAATATAACAATAACAGAACTTGGTGTCATGTTCTTGAATATCATGTCTATCATGGAAAGGCAAAATCATTCAAATAGCATTACTCTAAAACGAAGGCTTTGTCTTAATAGTTGATTTCATTTATATATCTCTTTCACACACTCATTTGTATTTCACTTTCTTTGCTGTCACTGATCCCTTCATGACCAACACTGGGTTACCTTTCACAGCTATTATTTTAGGTAAAATGAACAGCACAAGAAAGGGATAAATCCTATCTGTCAGGCACTATGTCTGTCTGATTCCCATCATCAGCAAAACCTTTCAGTGTACTATAAATTAAAGCCAGTAATAACACTCTATCTAAAGCACATTGAGGAAGTAGGTCATAACATTAGGGAAAACAGTGTAACAATGTGCATGAATAACAAAAAAATTGTTGGTTAAATTCCTAGCCTGACTGGTCTTTCATATTTCATATCATAGCATTTCTAAAACTGAAGATGCACACTGTAGCTCACTCTTTATGCTGTACGTTTATAACTAACTCTACTTGTGATTCTCTGAAAAATGTACTCCTCAAGTACAAGTAATGAATGTGTTTTTATTTGGTGGTATTGTGCAAAGTCCAAGTGTCTGGTGAATGTTAAAATCTGTAACAAGACTAATCCAACAAATGTTTGAAGCCTTGCTGTTTAGAAGTAACTACTTGCCACCATTTGAAGAAGACTGTGACAGATAGAAGTTTAAATGAAGCACATGGTTCATTTGAAATTCACTTAAACACATAAATACACTAGAATTATATACATATGTTCTTTACAACCATCTTTTAATGGCTGCATGCTCAGCTAGCTGTCTTGGAGTTTTTCATAAAGTAAGCTAAATAAGACTGGAATCCATAAGCACTATCATAAGACTACAACAAGATACAAGTCATTACAAATTTTTTGAAAGAAAATACTTATGATATATATTATATAAGAATTATGGATGAATATGTACAGATGAAAAACCATTAAAATAGATCTGGTCAGTAGAGCTAAAAAATATCTAAATTACTGAACTAATTAAGGGAAACATAACTTGGCCCATTACATCAGGTCCTTTTTGTGATTCCTCTTCTACTTACAGTTATAAATATTACAGTATTCATCCATGCACTGGGCATATATGGCATCCCCGACTCTGCCTGCTTGTGATTATGCTGAGAGTGAAAAGTCACACCTTCAACAAGGTTGTACCAATAAAGTAAAATCTCATCAAAGAACTTCTCACTCCAAGGAGTTCATCTTTTTCCTACTAGTAATTGTTACATAGCCTTGCAGATATGAAAAGATCTTATAGAAGATGTCCTAAAGTTCAATAATAATAATAATAATAATAATAATAATAATAATAATAATAATAATAATAATAATATCATCCCTGGGTATAGGGGAGAAAGAATACTTTCCATGTATTCCCTGTATAACATCAAAGTTTGGAGTATGGGGTTGGAAATCCTCCCCTCGTTTTTTTTTCTTGCTTTTCTAAAAGAAGGAACAGAGAAGGAGGCCAAGTGAGGATTTTCCCTCTCAGGCTCAGTCCTCTGTTCTTGATACTACCTCACTAATGTGGGAACTGGCGAATATGTATGAGAAAAAAAAATAATAACAATAATACTCATCATGCATGCTGTTTTTCCATATTACTGCAATGCAGTACGTTTATAGACTAATTAATAAACTAGTCTCATAGGAAACAAAATTACTCAAAAGAACAAAAGCTTGACCTTTAGATATGGATAAAATCTTCAAGACGAATATTTACCCATTTCATAATTTTTAAAGTACTGTAGCATTTTTTATATTTTACTAAAATAGCATATAGATATTGGCAATTTTATGCATGGTATAAATCTAAATCATTGTATATCAAAAGTACAATGCAACTGCAAAAAGTCATCACAGTCTGGTATTGAGTAAAACTTTATCTTCATCATTAATCATTTTTGCTTGATTATTCCTCATTTTGCTCTATTACTTTACCATAAATGCACATAAGCTATCAAAGCCTGGCCTTCAAAAGCCTCAAGTAGCTTGATTTGATTAAGACCCTAACAATACAGCAATATATACATCATCCTCCTAACTCATATCAACCGCTGGGACTACATTTGGTCCATAATTAAAGTCAGTGCTCCACAACACTGTACTGACAATGCTAATTCACAGCTTGCAACACGTTTATGAGTAAAGTATAAATTTTTTTTTTTATATTAAGTCTTTGATCAGGGTTGGGCATTTTCAAGGTGATGATGCACAAACTGAGCACAAAAAATTAATTTACTTCTAAGCTTTTGAGAATTCTCAATATGAGAAGCACTTTAAAATTATCATTGATATTCAATTGCAACATTTCTCTCAAAGGGGAATTGTAGAATTCTAAAATGCAATGCACCATACTGATAGCAATGTCTCAGTCTACCTGTGTACATATCACTGGTTTTAATGTACAGTACTCTTATAATCATTACTGTAGTGCAATTCAGCGCCAATACATTAGGACAACATGGATTTTACTTAACTATCGAGTAAAAAACAGCTTCATGGAATTCACTACTGGAATAATTCAGTGGCCAAAACAAACAAGTTCTAGTAATCAACAAAGTTAATGTTTCAGATATATACAGAAAGATTTTTCCTTTAATAAACAAACACAACTAACTATCCTTAATGAAACACTTATAAAATTAAAAAAATCTATGTAATGGAATGCATATAGTGTAAAGAATGATTTTTACAAGTTAAGAGTGCCAAAATCTATTTTGAAACAATGTACCAAAGATGAAGAAATTGTCAAAAATGACATTTAAAATATTCCGTATAAAATGAATACTTTTGGTGACTATGAGCTTAGTGAGTTTAAAGAACCTAAGGCAGGATTTTTTTCTGATTGCTGCTTTCTATTGCCCTGGATTTTCACTTACTGTATTCAGGACTCGAACAATTCTATAGAACCCACTATCATCATTATAAAGCCTCCCTAGATTTTCAAGTACTGTACTCAGGGCTACAAAAACTATTGTATAAAATCCACTATGACATCTTTCTTGTATTTCCCCACTTACAACAATATTCAATCAACCCAACCTGTGAATGCGAAGACATCTCGAGTCATGCATTTCAGAAACCACAATATTACTAGGTATTCGTATTTCAAGCTTGCCCAATCAGCCATCTATATAAGTTGCCAGGTCTCCTTTTCATTTTATGAAGGAGCCTAGTTTTTTATAACTACTATGCTAACTCATTGCATCCATATTGTATTGGCTCAAAATAAGTTGGTCAGGCTAAACATCCTTATTTTTGGCTATTATCAATCAAAACTCACATGGCTACTTGAGATTTTATGAGATGCCTCTCGAAAGTTGCCACACTACTGTAAGATGAAAAAAATGTGCCAATAAGAGGGAAATTGTGTCCTATGTCATAATGTTTCCTAAGAGGTTCGATGTAAACTATCACAACAGTGTAACTAAAACTTCAAGCACTTGTCTGTAGGTGCTAAATTATTCAATTTCTCCTAAAAGCTTATAATGCATGAGTTGAAGCATCCCATCAAAATCTTTCTGGTAGGTTTGTATATGATTTCCCACAATGAACCAGTGCACTTTTACCCTTCGGCCATGAAATACATTTTCAACGACATTCCCAAAAATGCAGCCATACTGGTGATCAGAGACAAGACTCATTTCTGAAGTGTTTAAGGATATGGGAGTTGAGGATAGATTCAAAGACTTTGGAAGTGGTAGATGTCAAAGCATTAGGACGATAGATTGAGGGTTGAGAACGGTCACCCTTCTTAGGAATGGGATGTATCAATGCATGCTTTCAAGGAGAAGGAAGAGTTTTGGTTTTTAAACAGAAATGAAACAGCTGAGTAAGCACAGGTGCAAGTTCAGAAGCACACTCTTTCAGTACATGGGATGGATGTCATCAGGACCATAAGCCTTGCTTGTGTCCAGAGAAAGAAGCACTTTTCAGACAATCCCAAAAGAGATTACGGGAAGGGGATAGGATTAGTAAGAAAAGCATCAGGTGATGAAGGAATGTTAGGGTCAACCAAGGTGGAGTTAGAGGAGAAATGGGAACCAAAGAGAGCTGCTTTGTCTACAGGGGAGACAACTATAATACCATCAGAGTGTAAAAGTGAAGGGAAGATAGACTGACAGAAGTAGTTAGAGATACCCTTAGCTAAAGACCAAAAAGACCTATCAGTGGCTGATGACGAAAGGTTATCGTACTACCTTTGAATAAAGGAATGCTTCACCTCATGGATAATGTGTTTGCAGCAATTACGGGCATTGATAAAAGCTGAATGGGAGAGAGGAAGGAGAGTTTTTCCAAGCCTGATATGCCTGATCACTTGCCTGAATGGCCTCAGAACAGGAATGCTTGAACCATGGACTGGATGAAGAGGTCATCTTGGATGAAGAGGGGACAAATGCTTCCATTCCTGCAAGAATAACCTCTGCTACGCATTTGATGGAGACAGAAGCATCACCACATAAGACGTAGTAATTTACCCTAGGAAAGTCAGAAAAGAAGTTACAAAAGTTATTCCAGTCAGCTTTGTTCAAGTGCCAGTATTTATGCTTAGAAGGGGCTGCTGGAGGGGGAGGTGCCATTAGAACAGATACATTTATAAGAGTGTGATCAGATGAACCAACTGGGGGTGAAATTGTGTATTTAAAGCGGGATGCACTAGAGATAAAAAAAATCCAGAATATTGGGAAAGTGGTCACAGCAGTCAGAAATATGGGTAGTTTGTGAGACTATTTGCTGTAAATCACTGAGAATGGAGAACATGAAGGCCTCAATCCCCCCACCATCCGTATAAGAGAAATTCAGCCATTCCCGATGGTGAACGTTGAAATCACTGAAGCAGAGGTTCTTGGCTTGCAGGTGAGAGGATGTCAGTCTCATGGTAGGAGTTAGAGAGTCAAAGAAGGATATAAAATTTGCAGAATTAAGAGAGCAAGAAGCAAAACAAAGGAAAAGTGTGGTAGTAGGGAGACAGACCTTGAGCCACATAACATCAAAGTTTGGAGACTCAAGGTCCTTGAGGGGTGCAACAGGTGTGCTTATGTTGGAATAAGCACAAACACCACTTTTGAACCAGAATCATGAATAGAGGTTATGGTAAGATATGAAAAAGGGACTGGTGAGAACATCATTGGACAACTGTGCCTCAGACAGAAGTAAGATATTAGTAGAGGTACTAGACAGATGGTGTTCAACTGAGGCTAGGTTACTAGAGGCCATGAATGTTGGTGTAGTGAATAGATAAAGAGGAGGAAAAGGTCGTGCGACAGGCTGGTACTACTACTGCCAGAGCCCTCCCTCTCATTCACAGTGGTTACTATCCTCTCCCTGTGACTCAGTTCCCTTGTTTAGGATGCAATCTTTGCTGCCTGCCCTTGGACCCTCTGTATCAGTTTAATATGTTTCTTAACTTAAGTGACTTTCATAAATTTCTTTGAGCAAAGTGACTGTATCAGTTGTATATGCTTTGTCAAATGGAGTGACTGTTTCACTTTTACATGTTTCTTTGAGTGGAGTGACCACACTCCTCATCCACAGCCTACTCAAGGAATAATTTATAAGATGAATAAGTTACTAAACATCTCTTCATTTTATTATATCAAATGTAGCTTTAATTTTCCCAACCACATATCTCATTTCTTTAGCAATTTTCCTAATATGACATTCTGGCAATAGGATGAGCACTGTGTCAACCCCAACTCCTTATCACACAATTATGCCCTGTAAGATGTTTGATGGTAGTTGCAATTAGATTTGGTTCCATCTTCAACACTTTGTAATTGATCATGCTGATAATCATCAGTCATACACCCCTCAACAATGATGCCTGTCAAAATCTCTTTGTAGGTTATCACAGCGCCTAACATTCTCAACCTTTTCTCATGACCAGCAACATTTGCAAGCATATCTAGGTATAATTCCATGCTGTACAACAAATCATATATATATACAGTAGAAATATCACTGCTCTTGGTTACTCCAACCCAAGGTGAAGAGACCTCTAACACACTTTTTTCCATTCTGCTCAAATAATTTTTAAGCCATTGCAAGAAGTCCCATTTAAGACCTATCTGAGAATCTAGTTTCCTTACTAACCTCCTCGTGGAACAGTGTTAAATACCAACTCTTTTGTTTTTTCTAAGACTATGCTGCCTTCAACTTCAGTGATTCTCCTTTGCAAGTTATCATTCAACTGTTCTTGTTATCATTTCTACTTATATATAGGCAATGATCACTTAATGTATAGGATTGTGCTTCGATGTTTTACTTAAGGGATATGATATTTCCTTGTTTTCTTCCATTTCTTGGCACTGATCCTTCTTCCATTTATTTCAAGAAAATCTCAAACTGTCTCTCAGGTTTATAG
Source organism: Panulirus versicolor (assembly GCA_032361705.1). Classification (NCBI taxonomy): domain Eukaryota; kingdom Metazoa; phylum Arthropoda; class Malacostraca; order Decapoda; family Palinuridae; genus Panulirus; species Panulirus versicolor. Next base: position 17,312 of record JAUUDZ010073420.1, read on the forward strand.
CCCAATACTAAAGCATACTTGGAGAGATTTCATCCACTTCATGCATCTTATATGTATTAAGATCCTTCAGTATCTTAATGTCTCATAAAAAAAATTCAATGCTTTGCATGGCGCCTTCCCTATTCCATACTGTCACCGTGGTCAACAGTTATCCTCCACCGAGAAAATATTTTGAAATTCTGCATTTAGCTTTTGCAATTTTCTTTACCTTCAATATGCCTTTCACCTGATTTCTTCTATGTTTATCTGTTCTTGAGCTGATAATCTGCACTTGATGTACACATGAAATGATTCTGGACTTTCATTTGCCTTATCTACATTTTTACTTTCAAAATTCTGCTGCTCCTCTTTCTTCCTTTATAAAGGAATTGTATTAGTTTTTTGCTTTACCATGCCTTTCAAATGCTGCCTGGTCACTGTGCTGTCTATATCTTTTCTAAAGCACATCCCTATTATCTTTAGGTTTTCACATTTTCCACTGTTCCATATCTCTCTTTTCTGGCCCTTTTTTATCATTTCTTGCCACTGCTAAACATGTAATGACTCCATTACAATATGCTTGTGTGAAGGTAGTGTGAAGGAAGACTTTGGTCTCATATGATGAATCAATCTAGTGTGCACTGTGAGCAACTTTAAGTGCTTGTGATAGTGTAAAACTTCATATTTCACTTTAACAGACTGAACATAGGTTGAGTATGTGTATAAGTGAGGTAAGAGGCTATGTGCAGCTCATCCAACCAAAGTAAATACGTTGTATGAAATATAAGCATGTCTGCACACACACACACACACACACCTTTGAATACGTGTCTGTGTGTGTACTTTTCCAGCTTTTTGACACTCTCCACTTAGTTTCTTATCTAATCTGCTCAATTCATCCATCACTGTGTTCCTGTAAAAGTATCTCTTCATATCTTTCTGAGTTATTTCTTGCTAAGTTTTTGTTTTGCTCTCTATCTAAGTGGATCCTTTATCGAAGAAGTTTATTTTTAGTACTGTGAAACTGATTCAGAAACTTGAAAGTTGCTATCATTTTCATCTGGCAGCCATTGTTTCCTCTTAACTCTGGCCCTTCACTTAAAATTTAAATTCTATTGCCTTCTGCTTAATCTTCTCCAGCCTTGTCATTCAACCTGTTAAAAGCAAACATAACAAAACTGAAAATCACATAAAACAAAGCCCTCAGATCGATCACTGGCTGCCTATCGACTACAAACACTCAACATCTGCAAAACAAAACAAAATTATTTCATTAAAAACTCACTTTAATGTGTTTGGTACCCAATTCCTTGCAACAGCACTAAACCCCTGACACCAAGCAACCATAACCACCTACCAACCTTAAAAGAGAAACAAAAAAATTTACCCCTGCTTCACATTGTAGCAATATATATTCACAGATCTCTCCTAACCCCACAAACATGACACTGACAAAATACACACACACACAGTAATGACTTGACAAGCTCTAATCAACTACCTTTCTAACCCAGTCTTTTATTTTACCCTTCCAAACATACCTCCATTTGAAAATAAATTTCTTCAGCATGTTGAAGACATTTTTTTACCTGTGTTATGGACATCATTCACCTCTACAGCAAGGTTATGACTGATTCTTTGGACTGCACTGTTTCAGACTTATGAAACTTTAAAATTAGGGTAAGTTGCCTTGACTCAAAACATTGTGCCTAAATTTACGACAGATAGGACAAAAAAAAAAATATTTCACCAACATTTTTTTCAATGTCTAAAGGAACATTCTTCTTTTAATAATAAAGTATATCATAATATCTGAAGTATTCATGTACTTTTCATGCATGCAGTATTTTACCTAAATCATAGCAAAATACAAATTGATTTGTATCCCTACGACTGGGAAAATATGTTCACTTGTGTTCTTGTTATTCACCACATTCACAATAAGTGTAACCAGTTCAATAAGTACAGATGTCCTCCCGTTTACACATTTGATGAATCAAATGATTCTGAGGGTAATGCAGAGAAGCCTACTATCTGGCTCATCTCTTTTTGCTTTTCCACTCCTTTTTTCTCTCCTAATATAATGAGTGATGATAAACATGAGAGTAATGATTATGGAGACACTGGGGAGATGGCCAGTAACACAAGTTCATCTGATGAGGAAACATAATCTGACTCCTTTAGTCCAGTGGATGCTTATAGAGTACACAAAAATAAAGAAATCCTTATCTCTTACTGTGGCCACCCATACATTTCCTTTTGATGGCATCAATACTATCAATTATACATTTGATGAGCATCAGAGAATGTTAAAGTATTTCTCCAGTTTCCCTGATAATGAACTTGTGTTTAAGCTGCTAAAGAGACTAACAGATATACAGAGTAAAGGTTGATGGCATCATCATATGATAAAAGAAGTAATAATTGGTACCCTTTTACCAGTAAAGACAAGAAAATTTTCATAGCCCTTATCTTATCAAAAAGTATTGTGAAGAAACCTAATTTACAACTTTGTTGGCCAAAGAACTTACTGTCTACATCCTTTTTTCCACAAGCTATATGATACAGAAGATTTTGTAAAATAAAACTCAATAAAGCTCATATTAGCCCTGTGATAAAAATTGTAGTAGCCATTGAAAATATCTACTTCATTTTTGTAGAAATTAAAGATAAGCTTTATGGAAATATAACACTGAAAGTAGTTTATAGCCCTCCCCCTGTCCCATCTAAATAAACATCAGAGTTAGAGAGAAGACTTCATGATCAATTAGTAGAAATTTGTAGTTAACAAGATTTGATAATATTGGGAGATTTTAACATAATGGTACCTAAGTGAGGTGAATCCCTGACCATGATGCAATTATGGGCTGCCCGGGATCAAGAACATAGGTTTGAATGCTGTTGCAGCAGTCAGTCCACAGTCAACACAGCTGTTCATCCACCACTTGGGGTTGGTCGATAAAAAGGGTACCTGGCTCAGGCCAGGTGGTTTTGGTGCATTATACATGACAGCTAGAGACTGAGTGTGAACGAATGTGGCCTTTGTTGTCTTTTCCTAGCGC
>JAUUDZ010073531.1:0-20352 GCA_032361705.1 Panulirus versicolor
TTTTCTACCCCTGTTTTCTAGTTCTCCCCCCCCCCCCCTTTGTACTGCTTGTCCAACACTGTACTAAATCCATCAAATTGTGTCCTGTTTGTCCTGCCGTGTGTGCTGATTGTCCAACTCTGTGTTTTCCAACCTTGTGTACTGGTTATCGATACCTGTGTGCTAGTTCTACAAACTTGTATACTGGTTATCCTTCCCTGATTGCTAGCTCCACCAACTTGTGTACTGGTTGTCTAGTTGTGTGAGCTAGTTCTACCACCATGTAAGATCTACCAACTTTATACAGGATTTCCTGCCCTGTGTGATGACTGTCCAAATCTGTGTTGTCCATTATGTACACTGGCTATCAAGTCCTGTGTGCTACTTTTACTACCTTGAGTACTGGTAGTTGATTGCCTAAGTTTCTGTTGTCCATCTTTGTGTTCTGGTTGTCCAGGCCAGTGCACTAGTTCTACCAACATTTATTCTGGTTGTCCAGTCCTGTGAGCTAGTCCTCCCACCTTGTGTACTGGTTGTCCTGCCCTGTTAGCCAGTTCTACCACCTTATGTATTGCTTGTCCTGCCCTGTGTGATGATTGACCAAATTCTATGTTTTCCAGCTTTTTGTGCCAGTTTGTTATATTTGTAGCACCTGGTTTATTGGCTTGTCAAGCCATGTGCACTAGTTTTACCACCATGTCTAGTGGTTCTTCAGCCCTGTTTGCTAGATCTACTACATTCTGTACTAGTTTTCCTGCCCTGTGTGCTGATACTCCAAATCTGTGCTGTCCAACCTTGTGTACTGGTTGTGCAGTCCTCTTTGCTCGTTCTACTACCTTGTGCCTGCCCTGTGTATGATTGTCAAACTTTGTGTTGTCCGTCTCTGTGTACTGGTTGTCCAGCTCTGTGTGCTAGTTCTACCAACTTGTGAACTGCTTGTCTACCCCTGTGAAATTGTTCTGTCACCTTGCGTAGTGGTTGTCCCTCCCTATGTGCTAGTTCTACCACCTTGTATACTGATTGTCCAGCCCCCTATGCTAGTTGCAACATCTTGTGTAATGGTTGTTCTGCCATGTGTGCTATCTCTACCACACTGTGTACTAATTATCGTGCCCCATGTGCTGCTTATCCAACTTTGTCCTGTCCAACCTTGTGTACTGGTTGTTCTGTCCTGTGTGTTGATTTTCCAGCTGGTTGTCTATCCCTTTATGTTTGTTCTACCACTTGTGCACAGGTTGTCCTGCCCTGTTTGTTGATTGTCAAACTTTGTCTTGTCCAACCTTGTGTATCGGTTGTCTAGTTCTCTCTTCTAGTCTTACCACCTTGTTTGTATCCTGTTTATACTACCCTTTTGTTGGTTTTTGAGATTTGTGTCTTCCAGCTATGTGTACTGGTTTTCTAACGTTGTATTCAAGTTCTACCACCTTTTGTACTGCTTGTCCAGGACTGTGTGCTAGTTCTACCAACTTGTGTACTGGTTGTCCTGGCGTGTGTGCTGATTGTCCGACTTTGTGGTTTCCAACTTTTTGTAATGGTTGTCCACACCTGTGTGATAGTTCTAAAACCTTGTGTTGCTGCCTTGTGTGCTATATGTACCAACTTGTGTACTGGTTATCCTTTGTGATAATTTTCCAACATTGTCCTGTCCACATTTGTGTACTGGTTATCCAGATCTGTGTGCTAGTTTTACTACCTCGTTTAGTGGTGATCCAGCCCAGTCTCTTAGGTCTACCATCTCGTCTAATGGTTGTCCGGCCTTGTGTGCAAGATTCACTAACTTGTGTACTGATTTCCTGCCCTGTCTGCTGATTGCCCTGTCTGCTGATTGTCCAAATTTACGTTATCCAATCTTATGTACTGGTTGTCCAGTTCTGTGGGTTAGTTCTGCCACCGTGAGTACTGGTCCGTCCTGCCCTGTGTATTGACTGTCCAGCTTTGTGTTGTCCATCTTTTGTACTGGTTGTCCAGCCCCGTGTGCTACTATTATCAAATTGTGTACTGGTTATGTAGCCCTGTGAGATAGTTCTATTATCTTGTGTAGTCGTCGTCCCTCCCTGTATGCTAGTTTTGCCACATTGTGTACAGGTTTTTCAGCACTTTGTGCTAGTCTTACCATCTTGTGTAATGGTTGTACTGCCCTGTTTGCTATCTCTACCACCTCGTGTGATGATTATCCTGCGCCATGTGCTGAATCTCCAACTTCGTCCTGTCCAACCTTGTGTGCTGGTTGTCCTCCCCTGTGTGCTAGTTCTACCACCAGGTGTACCAGTTATCCTGCCCTGTGTCCAAATTGTCCGTTTGTGTTGTCCAACCTTTTGTACTGTTGTCCCGCCCTGTGTGTTGAGTGTCCAACTTTGTGTTGTCTAGTTTAGCCTCGTATGCTACTTCTACCACATTCTGTACTGGTTTTCTAACCCTGTGTGTTGAGTGTCCAACTTTGTGTTGTCCAACCTTGTATACTTGTACTGCTCTTTGTCTTAGTTCTACCAGCTTTGTATATTGGCTGAACATCAACTTGTACACATTTTATGCTGCTTACTCAGCCGTATGTGCTAGTTATACCAACTTGTGTACTGGTTGTCATGTCCATCTTTTGTACTGGCTGTCCATCCCTATATGCTAGTTCTACCGCCATTTTTAATGCTTTTCCAGTCCAGAGTGTTAGTTCTACCACTTTGTCCAATGGTTCTCCTGCCGTGTTGATTGTTTAACTTTGTGTTGGTCAACTTTGTGTACTAGTTGTCCAGCCCTGTGTGCAAGTTCAACCACCTTGTATACAGGTTGTCCTGCCCTCTGTTCTACCACCTTATGTCCTGGCTGTCCTTTGCTGTGTGCCGATTGTCCAGATTTGTGCTCTTCAACCTTGTGAACTTGTTGTACGTCTCTCTGTGTTAGTTATATCCTCTTGTGTACTCGTTGTCCAGCCCTGGTGCAAGTTATACAGCCTTGTTTACTGGTTTTTCTGCCGTGGGTGTTGGTTGTCGAACATCGTGTTGTCCACCTTTTGAACTGCTTGTCCAGCTCTGTGTGCTAGTTCCAGCACCTTGTGTACTGGTTGTTTTGCCCTGTGTGCTGGTCGTCCAACATTGTGTTTTCTAACCTTGTGTACTGGTTATCCTTCCCTGTTGTGCTAATTCTACCACCTTGTGTACTGGTTATCCTTCCCCGTTGCTAATTATACCACCTTGTGTACTGGTTATCCTTCCCTGTGTGCAAATTCTACCACCTTGTGTATTGGTTATCTTTACCTGTGTGCTAGTTCTACCACCTTGTGTACTGGTTATCCTGCTCTCTGTGTTGTCCAACCGTTTTTACTGGTTGTCCAGTCCTGTGTGCTAGTTTTACTGCCTTGTGTATTGGTTGTCCTTACCTGTGTGCTGATTGTCCAACTTTGTGTGATCAAACTTGCTCTATCACCTTGTGCACTGGTTGTCCTGTCCTATGTGTTGATTGTCCAACTTTGTGTTGTCCAGCTTTGTGTACTGGTTGTACAATACTTTGTGGTAGTTCTACCACCTTTTGTGCTGGTTGTCTCGCCCTGTGAGTTAGTTCTACCACCTTGTGTACTGAATATCCTGCTCCATCCGCTGATTGTCCAACTTTGTCATGTCTAACCTTGTATACTGGTTGCCCACCCATGTGTGTCAGTTCTTCCCCCCCTGGTGTACTGGTTTTCCTTCCCTGTGTCCAAATTGTGCAAGTGTGTGTTGTCCAACCTTGTGCATTGTTTGTCCTGCCCTGTGTACTAGTTTTACCCCCTTGTGTACTGGTTTCTCTTCCCTGTGTGCTGATTGTCCAAATTTGTGTTGTCCAACCTTGTGTAGTGGTTATCCAGTCCTTTGCGCTCGTTCTGTCACTTTGTGCACTGGTCCATCCTGCCCTGTGTATTGATTATCCAACTTTGTGTTGACCATCTTTTTGTACTGGTTGTTTAGCTCTGTGTTCTAGGCCACCAACTTGTGTGCTGGTTGTCTAGCCCTCTGAGCTAGTTGTCTCACCTTGTGTAGTGGTTGTCCTCCCTTTGTGTTAGTTTTGCCATCTTGTATACTGGTTGTCCAGCCCCCTGTGCTAGTTTGACCATTTTGTCTATTGGTTGTGCAGCCCCAGTGCTAGTTCCACCACCTTGTATAATGGTTGTCGTGTCATGTTTGGTATCTCTACCACCTTGTGTGCTGATTATCCTGCCCCAAATGTTGATGACCTAACTTTGTCCTGTCCGCCTTGTTTACTTGCTGTCCACTAATGTGCTCTAGTTCTACCACCAGGTGTACTGGTTGTCCTTCCCTGTGTCCAAATTGTCCAAGTTTGTGTTGTCCAACCCTGTTTGTCTAGCCCTGTGTCCTAGTTTTACCGCCTTGTGTACTAGTTGTCCTGCTCTGTGTGTTGATTGTCTAACTTTGTGTTGTCTAGTTTTCTGTACTGGTATCCTAGCCTTGTATGCTAGTTCTACCACCTTCTGTACTGGTTTTCCAGCCCAGTGTGCTAGTTTTTACCACCTTGTGTACTGGTTGTCTTGCTCTGTGTGTTGATTGTCCAACTTGGTGCTGTCCAACCTTGTGTATTTGTACAGCTTTTGTTTGTTAGTTCTACCTCCTTGTGTAGTAGTTGTTCTGCCCTCCGTCCTAGTTCTACATCCTTGTGTACTTGATTTCTTACCTTGTATGCTGATTGTCCAGATTTGTGTTGTCCAACCCTGTGTACTGATTTTCCAGCCCTTTATGCTAGTTCTGCCTATTGTACTGGTCGTCCTGCCCTGTGTGTTGATTGTCCAACTTTGTTTTGTCCATATCTGTGTACTGGTTGTCCAGCCCAGTCTGCTAGTTGTACCAATTTCATTCCGGTTGTCCAGCACTGTGAGTTAGTTCTACCGCCTATTGTAGTGGTTATCCTATACTCTGTGCTAGTTCTACCACTTTACGTACTTGTTTTCCTGCCCTGTGTCCTGGCCAGTGTGCTGAATGTCCAACTTTGTGTTGTTCAACCTTGTGTACTTGTACAGCTCTGTTACTTCTGCTCTGTGTGCTAGTTCTACCGACTTGTGCACTTGTTCTTCTAGCCTGTGTGTTGATAGTCCAACTTTCTTTTTTCAAACTTGTGTGCTAGTTCTACCTTCTTTTGTACTAATTGCATTGCCCTGTGTGCTGGTTGTCCGTTTTCGTGTTGTCCAACTTTGTGTACTGGTTGTCAAACCCTGTTTGCTAGTTCTATCATGTTTGCTACTGCTTGTCTAGCTTTGTGTGCAAGTTCCACCACCTTGTGTACTGGTTCTCCTGACCTGTTTGCTGATTGTCTTACTTTATCTTTTCCAACCTTTTTTACTGGATGTCTACACCTGTGTGCTAGTTCTACCACCTTGTGTACTTGACCTGCCCTATATGATTTTCAAACTTTGTGTTTTCCGCTTTATTTACTGGTTGTCCAACCCTGAGTGCAAATTGTTCCTCCTTTTTCTACTGGTTGTCTAGATCTGTGCTAGTTTTACCACGTTTTGTATTGTTGTCAAGCCATTTGTGCTAGATCTACCTCCTTGTGTATTGGCTATCTTTTCCTGTGTGTTGATTATCCAGGTTTGTGTCGTCCGACATTGTGCAGTGTTTTTTCCGTTCCTGTGTGCTAGGTCTAAAGCATTTTTGTACTAGTCCATCTTGCCTTGTGTGTTGATTGTCCAATTTTGTGTTGTCCAGCTTTGTTTACTAGTTGTCCAGTCCTGTGTGCTAGTTAAAGCAACTTCTGTAGTGGTTTCCCATCCCTCTGAGCAACGTCTACGACCGTGTGTAGTGGTTGTCCTGCCTGTGTGTTGCTTGTCGAACATTGTGTTGTCCGGCTTTGTCTGTTGGTTGTCCAGCCCTGTGTGCTAGTTCTACCAACTTTTGTACTGATTTCCATCTCTGTGATGTAATTCTACCACCTTGTGTAGTGGTTGTCCATCCCTGTGTGCTAGTTCTATCACTTTGTATAATAGTTGTCCAGCCCTGTGCGCCAGTTCTAGCACCTTGTGTAATGCTTGTCCTGTTCTTCGTGGTAGTTTTACCACCTTGTGTACTGATTATCCTGCACTGTGTGTTCTTTGTCCAACTTTGTGTTGTCCAACCTTGTTTACTTACTGTACATTCCTGTGTGCTAGTTTTACCGCTTTGTGTTCTGGTTAGCCTGACCTCTGCGTTGATTATCCAAATTTGTGTTGTCTAGCTTTGTGTATTAGTTGTTTAACCTTGTATGCTAGTTCGACCACCTTTTGTACTGCTTGTTCCTCCCAGTGTGTTACTTTTACCATATTATGTATTCATTGTCTTGCCCTTTGTGTTGACTGTGAAAGTTTGTTTTCTCCAACCTTTTGTATTAGTTGTCCAGCCCTATGTGCTCGTTCTACCACTTTCTTTACAAGTTGTCCTGCCCCGTGTGCTGATTGTGCAACTTTGTGTTTTCCAGCCCTGTTCATTAGTTATCCACATCTCTTTGCTAGTTCTGCCTCCTTTTGTACTGGTTGTCCTGCTCTATGTGCTTGTTTTGCCACCTTGTGTACTGGTTGTCCTGGCCTTTATGCTGATTGTCTAACTTTGTGTACTTGTTTTACTGCTCTGTGTGTTACTTTACCCTCTTTGTCTACTGTTTTTACTCCCCTGTGTGCTAGTTCGACCAAACTGTATACTGGTTGTTCTATCATGTTTGTTTATTTTCCAACTTTGTGTTGTCCAGCTTTTTATATTGGTTTTACATCACATTCTGTCAATTCTACCACCTTTTATACTGGTTGTCCTGCCCTATGTGCTAACTCTACCACCTTGTGTACTGGTTGTCCTGGCCTGTGTGCTGATTGTCCAACTTTGTGCTGTCCAACCATTTGTTCTTGTTGTATATCTCTGTTTCTTCTAACTCCTTTTGCACTGGTTTTCCTGCCTAGTATGCTAGTTCTATCGCCTTGTGCCCTGATTCGCCAGGCCTTTGTGTTGATTGTCCAACTTTGTCTTTGACAAATTTGTGTTCTGGGTTGTCCATCCCTGTGTGCTAGTTCTACCTTCTTGTGTACTTGTTTACTACCCTCTGTGTTGGTTGTCCACTCTTGTGTTATCATCCTTTGTGTACTTGCTGTTAAACCCTGTATGCTAGTTCTACCACGTTTTGCACTGTTATTTCAGCTCTGTATGCAAGTTCTACCACCTACCTGTGTGCTGATTGTCCAACTTTGTCTTTTCAAAACTTGTTTAGTAGTTGTTTACACCTGTGTGTTAGTTCAACCACATTGCGTACTTACCCTGCCCTGTATGATGATTTCCCAACTTTGTGTTGTCCAGCTTTGTGTACTGGTTGTCCAACCCTATGAGTTAGTTGCACCTCCTTGTTTACTGGTTGTCTAGCCCTGTGTGTTAGTTATACCACGTTGTGTATTGGTTATCCAGCCCTGTGTACTAGATCTACCACTTTGTGTATTGGCCCTCTTACCTTGTGTGTTGACTGTCCAATTTTGTTTTCCAGCTTTGCGTACTGGTTGTTCACCCTGTGTGCTACTTCTATCAACTTGAGTACTGGTTTTCCAGCTCTGTGAGCTAGTTCTACCACCTAATGTATTGGTGGTCCAACCCCATGAGTTCTTTCTACCACCTTGTATCGACGTTGTCTTGCCCTGTGTGTTGATTGTTGACATTTGTGTTGTCCGGCTTTGTTAATTCGTTGTCCAGCCCTGTGTACTAGTTCTACCAATTTTTGTACCTGTTTCCATCCCTGTGAGCTAATCTTACCTCATTGTGTAGTGGTTATCCATCCCTTTTTGCTACCACCTTGTATATTAGTTGTCCAGCCCTGTGTGCTAGTTCTACCACCTTGTGTAATGGTTGTCCTCTCCTGGTTGTTAGTTTTACCACCTTATATACCGATTATTTTGCCCTGTGTGCTGGTTGTCCAACTTTGTGTTGTCCAACCTTGTTTACTGATGTGCTAGTTTACTGTGTGCTAGTTTTACCGATTTGTTTTCTCGTTGGCCTACTCTCTCTGTTAATTATCCAAAATTTGTGTTGACTAGCTTTTTGTACTAATCGTTTAACCTTCTATGCTACTTTGAAGACCCTTTGTACTGTTTGTCCAGCCCAGTGTGTTAATCTTACCATATTGTGTACTCGTTGTCTTGCCCTTTGTGTTGACTGTGAATGTTTTTGTTCTCCAAACTTTTGTACCAATTGTCCAGCAATATGTGCTAACTCAAACCTTCTTTACTAGTTGTCCTGCCCTGTGTGCCGATTGTGCAACTTTGTGTATTCCAGCCTTGTTCATTAGTTGTCCACACTTGTGTGCTAGTTCTACCATCTTTTGTACTGGTTGTCCCGCCCTCTGTGTTAGTTCTACCATCTTGTGTACTGTTTGTCCTGGCCTGTGTGCTAATTGTCCAATTTTGTCTTTTTCAACCTTGTTTACTGGTTGTCCTACCCTGTATGATGATTTTCCAACTTTGTGTTTTCCTGCTTTGAGTACTGATTGTTCTGCCCTGTGTGCTAGTTCTACCACAATGTGTACTGGTTGTTCTGCCGTGTGTGTCGACTCTCCAACTTTGTGTTGTTCAGTTTTTGATATTGGTTGTCCATTCCTGTTTGCCAGTTCTACCATTTTTTTGTACTTCTTGTCCGGCCCTTTGTGCTTGTGCTTCCTCCTTGTGTATTGGTTATCCTGCCCTGTTTACTGATTGTCCAATTTTGTGTTGTCCAACCTTGTGTATTGGTTTTCCAGTCCTGTGTGCTAGTTCTACTACCTTGTGATGTGGTTGTCATGCCCTATGTGCTGATTGTCCAAATTTGTGTTATCCAGCTTTGTATACTGGTTGTCCAGTCCTATTTTCTCGTTTTACCACCTTGTATACTGGTTTCCCAGCTCCTTGTACTAGTTTTGCCACCTTGTGTTCTGGTGGTCCTGCCCTCTATGTTAGTTGTCCAAGTTTGTGTTGTTCATCTTTGTGTGCTGGTTGTCCAACTCTGTGGGCTAGTTTTACCAACTTTTGTACTTCTTTTCCATCCCTGTATGTTAGTTTTACCACCTTGTGTAGCAATTGTCCATCCCTTTGTGGTAAGTATAACACTTGGTGTACTGGTTGTCCTGCCCTCTGCACTAGTTCTATCATCTTTTGCATTGATTGTCCTGCCGCGTTGTCCAACCTTGTGTCCTGCCCTGTATGCTCGCTTTACCACTTGACTACTGGTTGTCCTGCCCTGTATGCTAGTTCTACCAATTGAATACTGGTTGTCCTGCCCTGTATGCTAGTTCTACCACTTGAATACTGGTTGTCCTGCCCTGTATGCTAGTTCTACCAATTGAATACTGGTTGTTCTGCCCTGTGTGCTAGTTCTACCACTTGAATACTGGTTGTCCTGCCTTGTGTGCTAGTTCTACCACTTGAATACTGGTTGTCCTGCCCTGTATGCCAGTTCTGCCACTTGAATACCGGTTGTTCTGCCCTGTTTGCTAGTTCTGCCACCTTGTGTACTGGTTGTCTTGACCTGTGTGCTGATTGTCCAACTTTGTGTTCTCGAAACCTGTGTACTAGTTGTACAGCCTTGTGTGACCGTTTTACTACATTGTATACTGGTTGTCCAGCCACTTGTACTATTTCTGCCACCTTTTGTACTGGGCGTTCTGCTCTCTGTGTTGGTTGTCCAGCTTTATGCTATTCATCTTTGTGTACTAGTTGTCCAGCCCTGTGTACTAATTTTACCAACTTTTGTATACCTTGTCCATCCCTCTGTGCTAGTTCTACCACCTCCTGTAGTGGTTGTCAGTCACTGTGTGCTAGTTCTTTCACTCTGTGTACTGGCTGTTTAGCCCTGTGTCCTAGTCCTATCATCTTATGCATTGGTTGTACTGCCCTCTGCGGTAATTTTCTAGCTTTATGTTGTCCGACATTGTGTTCTTGATGTTCAGCCCTGTTCGCTAGTTCTGCCACCTTTTGCGTTTGTTGTCCTTCTCTGTATGCTATTTCTTTTACATTTTTTACTGGTTTTCCAGCACTTGTGCTAGTTCTACCACATTCTGTACTGATTGTCCAGCCCTGCGCACTAGTTTCATCACCTTGTGCACTGGTTGTCCTGCCCTGTAAGTTGATTGTCCAACTTTGTGTTGTCCAGCTTTGTGTACTAATTTTCCAGCCCTGTGTTCTACCACCTTGCGCATTGGTCGTCCATCCCTATCTTTTGGTTGTCCAACTTTTTGTTGTCTAACCTTGTGTATTGGTTACCCAGTCCTGTGTACTAGTTCTAACACCTTGTGTACTGGTTGTCTAGCCCTATGTGCTAGTTCTACCACACTGTGTACTGGTTGCCCTACCCTATGTGCTGCTTGTCCAACAATGTGTTTTCCAACCTTGTGCGCTGTTTGTCCACACCTGTGTGCTAGTTCTACCACCTTTTGTACTGATTTTCCTGCCCTCTGTGCTAGTTCTACCTCCTTCTTTTTTGGCTGTCCTGCCCTGTGTGATGATTGCCCAACTTTATGTTGTTTAGCTTTGTGTCCTGGTTTTTGCAGCCCTGTGTTTTAGTTCTTCCACCTTGTTTAGTTGTTGTCCAGCCCTGTGTGTTAGTGGTCTAATGGTTGTCAAACCCTGGATGCTGGTTCTACCACCTAGTGTGCTGGTTGTCCAGCTCTGTTTGCTAGCTCCACTAGCTTGTATACTGGTTCTTCTGCCCTGTGTGGTGATTGTCCTGCTTTGTGTTGTCTAACCTTGTGTGTTCGTTGTCCAGCTCTGTGTTCTAGTTCTACCACCTTGTGTACTGGTTGTCCTGCCCTGTTTGCCGATGGTTCATCTTTGCGTTGTCTAAACTTGTGTACTGGTTGTCCTGCCCCGTGTGCTAGTTCTATCACCTTCTGTACTAGTTGTCCAGCCTTATGAACTGGTTGTTAAGCCCTGTGTGCTCATTGTTCAGCCCTAGGTACTGGTTGTCCAGCCCTGAGTGCTGCTCGTTTCACTTTGTTTCCTGGTTGTCCAGCCCTGTGTGCTGGCTGTTCCACTTTATGTATTGGGTTCCAGACCCGTATGCTGATTGTCCGGCCCTATTCACTGGTTGTCCCACCTTGTATACTATTCTTCCTACCTTGTTTACTCGTTGTCCCACCTCGTGTACTGGTTTCCTAGCCTATATGCTGCTGGTCCCTCCCTGTCCATTGGTTGTCTAGCCTTTGTATTGATTGTCCCATCTTGTATATTGGTTGTCCTATCCTCTATACTGGTTATCCAGCTCTGTGTAGTGCTTGTCCAACACTCTTCACTGGTTGTCCTGCCCTGTGTCCTGTTTGCCTAACACTGTTTACTCGTTGTCCAGCCCTCTCTGGTGCTTGTTTCACCTTGAATTGTACCGAAAAACCTTGACAAATTTATTGCGCTCATTCTGTGAGCAGTAGCGTTAAAGGAACACAAAGGTCACAAAGTGTTTTAGTCAGATCCCAGTGGGTTAATGTCATATAGGTTGTTACAAAGTTCATTCATTGTGTGTGTATGTTTCATAGCATGCATTACAAAGTGTCAAATGGTAAGTTTTACCGACTAGATGCAAAAAAGTAGAAACAAGCTTAATATTTCAGGTATCTTGTAATTAGCAATAAGGTGTCTGATATTTCTTGCAGGGTTTGCTTAGACCTATCCCTTAAAGGCTTTATTCTTAGATACGGGACGCAATTTAGGCACTAGCTTGGGATCGCTTACATAGAGCAAATATTTTATGTACTGGCTTGTGATTACTTTGATATAGTAAGTAGTTTGGGTACTAGCCTGTGATTGCTTAGATAGTGCAAGCAGTTCATAGTCTGACTTGCCTATTACTTGGATAGAGCAGGCATTTATGTACTAAATTGTAATTGTTTAGTTAGAACAGGCAGCTTATGTATTGACTCATGATTGCTTAGAATAAAGGACTTATATTCTTGTGCTGCACTTGTCATATGCACCTGTTGTCTTCTCGTTCCAATTACAAGACAATTCTAAGCATGTGTCCTCCCTGCAGGTGAGGCAGAGCAGGAAATCAGCCGCCGCATGCGTTTGTTTGTTGGCAACCCTCGCACCGTCCCGCTCACGGGCGTGTGTGTGTGTATGACACGCACCAACCCCCAGCGTTCAGTTACTGAAGAGAACGTTCACAGGGTAAATATATAACTCATGATTTATTTGTACGTGTGTGTGTGTGTGTGTGTGTGTGTGTGTGTATGTGTGTGTGTGTGTGTGTGTGTGTGTGTTTTGTAGCTTCTATCCTTATGTAATAACTAGGGTGATAATCTTCAAAGTACTTGTTGTTGGAGATCAATTATGGTATATTTTCAGTTTTGTTTTCGTAATGAACTTGATAAATTTCGTACTTGCAGCCACACCAGTGATGTTCTTTATGTAAAATGATAATGATATGCTCTGTAAGGAATGGCAAGGTGACCACAGTCTAGAAATCTTATGCGACGAGGGCCATTTTAATCTACAAAATGTCCTCTAATGAGACAATGTCCTGTAATGGTATGAGACATTTTGTAATAATGGATCTAAAGTTCAGACGTTTGGTTTGGCACATCAGAATTATGATGAAGTGTAGTCAGTGATGTAGAATACAAAGGAAATTTACATCTACGGTTTACATGTATCATTCCATGTATCAAGCTAGTTTGGTGTCATTCTGTGGTGGACTAGTGTTATGTACTATGTTCCACTATAGTACTGTCTCTTCAGGTTACTAGTTTTTACAATCGTTAGGTAACGAGTGTTCTGGTGTTGGCATCGTGGGTATTGCTGGAATTCATTTATTTGCCTGCCAGTGTAGTGTGCCAGAATCAGCAACTGATGGAGTGTTAGTGTACACAGTGAAAGTACTGGCTACTATGCTGATGAGCATTGGTGCTATACTACAGATATTGCACTACCAACATTACTATACTGGAACAGTGTACCGTTATGATGTACTGCTGCGATACCGTAGTTTGGTCCTATTGTGTTATATACCTGAGTACTGTCTTGGTAAAGATTGCTTCTTCCTGTATCTTTGTGGTCGCTAACGTTGGAAACTGATGCACAAGCTCATGCATTATATAAGTCCAGTGAATTTAGGCACTATTGATTATACTGTTGTTTTGTGCGATATTCCCGTATTCTTTCAGAGTAGCAGATGATAGTAATACAGTATTGAAATAAAATTATTAGTGTGAATATCAGTGTGGCACATTTGTACGAAATGAACTTGTGTACTGCTGTACTTTGTGGATCCCACTCAGTCACTTTCTGACCCGACGCAAAGTAAACACATTCCTTTTCAGATTTGTGTAGACAAGGGAAGGACTTGTAGTTAAGTAAACTTGGATACATTCAAGCTCAGATAGGTTATTATACTTTTTTCTTATAAAACTATGATTTTAGACAATAAAAAAATATTTAACAAAGAGGCCAAGGATAACTTTAGGCCAAAAACAAAAGATTAAACATTGAGTGAATAATCTGAGATGCTTTGGAGGGAAAGAAATGTGTGTGGATGGTAAGGATCTCTGCATCACAAATGGGCTGCACCAGAGAGCTGCCGGTACCTGGCTGTGGCCTCGACAAAAGAAGCTTCATTAGTGTCTGTGTAAACGCCCATTGTGCTTGCGAGCTGTCAAGGATACTGAACCTAATGTATGTGTTCGAAGGTATTAGACTGGCACGCTGCATTACTGCATCAGTCACCACACCCAAAGTTAGCGGTCATTACTCTGCAGATATTTTAGATTACAGTAATTAGAACGACCCAGAAAGAGAGGAAAACAGAGAGTATAAACAGGGGAATAGCCAGACAAGGGTTAGAATATAATGAATAGAATGAACTAAAGATAATATAAGGAGGGCGAGTGACAAAGCAATATAGGATACAAGAATATGTGAAGATAAAACAGACTATCCTTCAGTGTTGTATTTCACGGAATATATCGAGGCTTGTACCATTGCAACTAGGATTGTGTTGTAATGGTTGTTATGTGCTGGGGAAGCGGAGTGTAGATCTTGTGATGTACTAATGCTGAGGGGTAGCATTGCTCTGTACCACAGAACAATACTAGTACTGATGTGGAGTACAGTCAGGTGAACTGAATATCATAATACAATCCCTTATTTCTGTTATGGTGCTTCTGCAGCTTCAAGGATACGCTCCAATAAGGAGTAAGGAAATGATGGTTTCCTATGGAGTGAGAAGTTACTCGAAGGAACTGTACTCCTTTACGTCCATTGACGATGATACAATCTCGGTCAAGGTGACTTCACCCGCAGTATTACCGCATGCAGGCAACAACACCTCTCAGTGTAGTATATTGTTATAATGCATTATAATGCATCATAATGCATTATAATGCGTTATAATGCATTATAATGCATTATAATTTACTAAATTTTGCACACTTTGTTGACTATGAAGTTTGTTGAAGCTAATCGAGGGCAAATTGTGGCAGAGGTAAGCCAGGACAAGAGGAGGATAAGAAACTGATGAAAATCTAGACACATACACGACCTGCCTTACCGGAGTTGTCCAGGTCATTGTTGAAGAGAAACTGTGTGCGGATACAAATGTTCATCCTAAAAATGAGTATGACGTTTTATATAAACATATGCATTCTTTAAAGTTTGTACATTTAGGTGTAGATCCTAATCGCATTGACTCACAAAATATGCAAAAAAAAAGAAAAAAGAAACATGTTAGCATAAAGAAGAGAAATTACACTGACACAAAAACAAAGGTGACCAGACTTGTTGTGCCAGTCATACAGAGACAAGTTCCTGCATGATGGAGGACGACCAGATGTCAGCCACCTCCGTGACCACCACGAGCGTAATGTTGACGTTCTAGGAAATCTTTACATTGTAAGATCTTATTCTTGACCCGTAGACGATGGCAAGGCATTGTAACATCAGCCAAACAGAAGAAAGGCATCAACCCACATACTTGGAATTAGTAGTTAAATGATTTCCTTAACATTTTTGCTGCACTATACGTGGCCATAAAGTACTTAGATACTTGCAGTCACACAGATAGACATACCACCTTCCACGTGCATCGCCACAGTAACATCATATCAGTCAATAGTATTTTGTAGAAATGACTCATATCTGTGTATGTCCGCTCAAGCTCTGACTTCTACTGATAAGACTTTCTGGTCCTTAACAAAAAATATTTCCTAGTAGCTCTTGTATTTCAACCTTCCCTTTCCTTCATCCGACTTGATCGTTTTATTGGCAACTCTCCAAGTCATAAAGCTGCTCTTTTTGATAACATACCTTTTCTTAACTATGGATGATGCAGATTATAAATCTCTGGCCCAGTCTCCTCCCACTGAACCTGTGACATCTTTTATAATCCCCTGACGCAGGGTCTTCCAGGTGTTCTTCTGGATCCAGGTGAACAAGGTGTTTTGGCTCAGATAGCATACCTCCTCGTCTTGTAAGGGAGTGAGCCTCTGAGCTGAGCTCCATTTCCTACTAACCTATTTCTCCTCTGTCTAAAACCCCAGACTTTCCCTTTCCCTTGGAAGGACGCCTTGGTGCAGCCCATCCCTAAGAAAGGAGACCGCTCTAACTCCTGCAACTATCGCCCCATCGCTCTCACTTTTAAGGTCTCCAAGGTATTTGCATCTCTCCTTAACTCTTACTTTCTCAAACACTTAGAATCCCATTCCCTTCTTTCAGATCACAAGTATGGATGTGGTAGTGTTAGGTCTACTGGTAATCTTCTCTCTCATTACCCACCTCTGATCCTCCTCTCTAAGGGATTTTGGTGAGAACTTTGTGGTCACCCTCGACATCTCCAAAGCATTTGGTATGGTATGTCACAAGTCTACTTTCTAAACTCCCTTCCTTTGGCTTCACTGTCTCTCGCTATTCTCTAAGTCAGTTTACTCTCATGCCGTTCCGTCGCAGTAGTCTTCGAAGATGGAACTTCTACCTATCGTATCAACAGTGGTGTTCTTCATTGTTGTCTTATCCCCTACTCTCTTCTCTCTATAATCAGTATCTCTTCTGCCTCCAAACCCCTACTCTCTTCTCTCTATAATCAGTATCTCTTCTGCCTCCAAACCTATTTACTCTCACTTAACGCACTTCAACTGTTTTAATACTCGTTCACTTTCTTGCACTCAATATATCACCTCTCTCAATTCGGACCCGTGTAGTATCTGAGAATGTGAGAGCAGTAACCTAGTTAAGCTTACCCTAGGTCTCTACCTAAAAGACATTCGTTTCCCTGTGTTCATATTCAAAATGTTACCATTTATCTCTGTACTAACGTAAACACGTTTGGCGTTGCCATATTTTCTGCTCCATCCTGGAAACCCTACATAATCAACATCTCTGCTTCCAAGACGTTAGGTTAGGTTTAGATACCTTAAGTATTTTTTTTACCAGGAAGTCTTTCATATCTTCTGGAGTTTTACTCGCTCCAGTATAGAGTAATTCTCACACTTTTGAGGTGGCTTATCCTCCAAGTCTCTATCAACTAGAGTGGAATCAAAAGCCATGTCACATCTTCTGTCATCATCTGATTTTAAAAATCATTTTCAGCACTCGGCGATGTTGCTACTCTCTCCTCTACAGATATCATATTTGATATCATTTTCTCCAGTTTTCTGTATGGCTCTTCGTCTCCAGGGATTGAACCTGAAACATGTGTATGGCTATCTCTTCCTATGGTTTTTCTGGGGAGATTGCCTACCTCAGGACTGACCATTATGTTTCCTCCTTCTCTTGAACAACTAAGCAGAGGAATCTTTCTCCTCCCTTTGTCTTTCCCTTCACCCATGACCTTTCCACCAGGTCTACAAACACTGGCGAACCCATCTTAATTTCTACTTTCTTTCTCACTTTATTACTTTCACCAAACTGGCTTTGAATTGGTGTGTTTTGCCCTTTCCACGTCGGTCACAAAGAAAAGTAGATATGTAAAGTGGACAAGTATCAACAAGTTTAGATGATACATTGTTGAGTCCGTTGATGTATAGAGATAAGTAGCTTGTACTGCAAAAAACTTACTTGATGACATCTACTCAAAAAAGAAAGTAAAAAAGAAAAAATGTAGCTTACCAGGGGAATGATTAGATGGGCTGGTGACAGAGGAATGATCAGATGAGCTGGTGGCAGGGGAATGATCAGGCGGGCTGGTGGCAGATAAATGATTAGGCGGATTGGAGGCAGAGGAATGATCAAGCGGGCTAGTGACAGAGGATTGATCAAGCGGGCTGGTGACAGAGGAATGATCAAGCGGGCTGGTGACAGAGGATTGATCAAGCGGGCTGGTGGCAGAGGAATGATCAAGCGGGCTGGTGGCAGGGGAATGATCAGGTGGACTGGAGGCAGAGGAATGATCAAACGGGTTGGTGGCAAGGGACAGATCAGGTGGGCTGGTGGCAGAGGAATGATCAGGCGTGCTTTTGGCAGAGGAATGATCAGGTAGGGTTGGTGGAAAGGGAATAATCAGGAGCGCTGGTGGCTGAGGAATGATCAGGTTGGCTGGTGGTAGGGGAATTATTTAGGCGGGCTGGTGGCGGAGGAATGATCATTCGGGTTTGTGACAGGGGAATGATCAGGCTTCCTGGTGGCAGGGGAATGATCAGATGGGCTGGTGGCAGGAAAATGATCAGGCGGGCTGGTGTCAGAGGAATGATCAGGTGGGCTGGTGGCAGAGGGATGATTAGGTTGGCTGGTGGCAGAGGAATGATCGGGCGGGCTAGTGACGGAGGAATGATTAGGTGGGCTGGTAGCAGAGGAATGATCAGGCGGGTTGGCGGCAGAGGAATGATGGGGTGGGCTGATGGCAGAGAAGTGATCACGTGGGCTGGTGGTAGAGGAATGATCAGGCGAGCTGCTGACAGGGTAATTATTCAGGAGGGCTTGTGGAGGAGGAATGATCATTCGAGCTGGTGACAGAGGAATGATCAGATAAGCTGGTGGCAGAGGAATGATGAGGTGGGCTGTTGGCAGGGGAATGATTCGGGAGGCTGGTGGCAGAGGAATGATCATTCGAGCTGGTGGCAGAGGAATGATCAGATAAGCTGGTGGCAGAAGAATGATGAGGTGGGCAGTTGGCAGGGGAATGATTCAGGAGGTTGGTGGCAGAGGAATAATCATTCGAGCTGGTGGCAGAGGAATGATGAGACGGGATGGTGGCAGAGAAATGATCAGGTGGGCTGGTGGCAGAGGAGTGATCAGACAAGCTGATGGCAGAGGAATGATGAGGTGGGCTGTTGGCAGGGGAATGATTCAGGAAGCTTGTGGCAGAGGAATGATCAGATAAGCTGGTGGCAGAGGAATGATGAGACGGAATGGTGGCAGAGGAATGATCAGGTGGGCTGGTGGCAGGGGACTGATCTGGTGGGCTGGTGGCAAGGAAATATTCAGGCGGGCTGGTGGCAGAGGAACGATCAGGTGAGCTGGTGGCTGAGGAATGATCAGACGGTTTGGTGGCAGGGGACTGATCAGGTGGGCTGGCGGGAAAGGAATGACCAGGTTTGCTGGTGGCAGAGGAATGATCAGGTGGGCTGGTGGCAGGGGACTGATCTGGTGGACTGGTGACAGGGAAATAATCAGGAGGACTGGTGGCAGAGGAATGATCAGGCGGGTTGGTGGCAGAGGAATGATTAGGTGGGTTGGTGACAGAGGAATGATTGGACGGGCTGGTGGCGAATGAATGACCAGGTGGGCTGGTGGCTGACTGGTGGCAGAGGAATGATCAGGTGGGATTGTGGCAGGGGAATGATCAGGCGTGCTGGCGGCGGAGGAATGATCAGGCGAGCTATTGGCAGGAGGATGATTCAGGATGGCTTGTGGCGGAGGAATGATCATTCGAGCTGGCGGCAGAGGAATGATCAGACAGGCTGGTGGCAGGGGAATGATCAGACAGGCTGGTGGCAAAGGAATGATTATATGGGATGGTGGCAGACGAATGATCAGGCGGGCTGGTGGCAGAGGGATGATCAGGCGGGCTGGTGGCAGGGGAATGATCAAGTGGGTTGGTGGCAATGGAATGATCAGACTGGCTGATGGTAGGGGAATGATCAGGCGGGCTTTTGGCAGGGGAATGATCGGGCGGGTTGGTGACAGGAATGAGCATGTGGGCTGGTGGCAGAGGAATGATCAGGCGGGCCGGTTTCAGGGGAATGATCAGGTGAGCTGGTGGTAGAGGAATGATTAGACGGGTTGGTGGCAAGGGACTGATCAGGTGGGCTGGTGGCAGAGGACTGATCAGGTGAGCTGGTGGTAGAGGAATGATCAGACGGGTTGGTGGCAAGGGACTGATCAGGTGGGCTGGTGGCAAAGGAATGATCAAGTAGGCGGGTGGCAGAGGAATGATCAGGCGGGCTGGTTGTGTAAAATTGCTAACTACTGGTAATGTGAACCTAATCGATTACTATTACCCGAATAGTGATATTCATATTAGGTGCAATCATAGCGGAATGATCAGCGTTCCAAGTTGCTACCCAAAAGATCCAAGTTCGAATCCTTGCTGTTGGAGGTATAATGTGTGTGACGCAAATCATGTGTTCATATGCATTATATTCGTGCTCACCTCCATGTTCTGTAAAATTGTTATCTACTGGTAATGTCAGCCTGGTGGGATTTCACTGGTCTAGATCCCGATATCCATGGATGTGTGACGAAGGGTATGCAGTTACTGGTAATCGAGTAGTTATTTCTATATTAGGGGCGATCATATTCGTGCGATTAGCGTTCCCAGCTACCATGAAGAAGGTCCAGGTTCGAATCTTTCTTGTTGGAGGTTATGAAGTGGGCGTTTATATGCACTATATTCATGTTCACTTACCTCCACGTTTGGCACTAAGTTCTGTATAATTACTTGTATTGTGAGCTTGATGGGAGTTGACCAGTCTAGATTCCGTTGTTCATGGATGTGAAACAAAGGGTATTCGATTACTAGATGCCGAATATTCATTTCCATATCACATGCGATCATAGCCGAATGATTAGAGTTCCCAACTACTACGCAAAAGGTCCAGGTTCGAATCCTTGCTGTTTGAGGGTCTTATGAGTTCTATGAAAACTGCTCGTTCATATGCACTATATTCGTGTTCCCATACCTCCATGTTTGAAAGTAACTCTTGTAAAACTGCTGTGTACTGAGTGTGAGCCTTATGGGATTTGACCAGTTTAAACCCAGTTGCACATGGGCATGAGACGAAGGGTAATCAATTACTTGTACTCGAATAGTCATTTCCATATTAGGTGAGATCATAACGGAAAGGTTATTGTTCCTAGCTACCATCCAGAACATCCAGGTTCGAGTCCCTCCTGTTGGAGGGTCAAATGTATATTGTGAAAATTACGCGTTCATATGTAGTATATTTGTGCTCACATACCTCCTCGTTCATATGTAGTATATTTGTGCTCACATACCTCCTCGT
>JAUUDZ010073639.1:0-33503 GCA_032361705.1 Panulirus versicolor
ATATTCTAGCCTGAGCCTGGTACCCATTTTACAGACCAACCCCTAGGGGTGGATGAACAGCTGGGTTGACTGTGGACTGACTGCCATAACCAGAATTCGAACCTATACATTCAACCCTGGGAGGGCCATGAATGCATCATGTCAGGAACGCCAACTGCTACACCCCGGGAGACCATTTTGTTCTGTATGATGATGTCCGTGCCTCTACTTATCATCTCCATTCAAAATTCTTAAGACACAAAACTATCTACATCTGAACACAATAAAATGATGTATATAAGGTAAAGTGCTGATTTTGTGTAATACTGTACAGTTCTTTGGCTAGTAAAGATTGATACCTATTTTACATATGTAATGCCACTATATCAATGGAAGTAGAAATTACTGCAACTTATATATTCAAACTGCAAGTTAAGTGACTTATGTGCATTAAAGTGTTTCTATTCAATGCTAGAATGCCCCTAGTGAGAACGAAAACATTTGCATTCTTAAGTACGCACACTTGATTAGGAAAAGAAAAGAACAGTTTCTACAGTGTAACTAAAAAATTATCATACACTTCAGTTCCAACTCAGAGACCACTACTACAACAATTGTGCAGAGTAACTGTGAAGTCAAAATTGAAATACAAAGAAAGGTCTCCCTATTCATGGGATCCTAGGGTAGATGTGCATTAGGTGGGGTAACTCGGGCTAATGGTCGTGTATACCCCATTCTGAAATTCTACTTGTTATCACTCATAATGAATGCAGATATAAAAACAGTAAGGGAGGTAGGCAAGCAAGCATTTTAAGTAAGGAGAAAATATGATTACTTGATTGCTTAAACCAACTGTAAGTTAATCCTGATGGGATCTAAAGCCAAGACTTGGTAGATGCTATGTGGTGCAAACAACTTTAAGTCTTCCACTGATTTGTAAGTGTTATATCTATTCCCTAAATCATAACCAGTACAACTATTACTCTATCTAAATTGAAAGGATATAAGGTCATACATGTCCAACTCCTTACATATCTAAAATGAAAATACATGCATACCTTCATTACATCTAACAGTCTCAGCAATTTTATAAACACCAGGTCACAAAGTTATGAAGCGCAGGTACATCACAATGCTAAGGATGAGGGAGGGGGATACACATTTGTGTTACCTAGGAAACTCTGATTTATCTCCAATGTAACAATTGGACGGCCCAACATGTTCTTCCAGGTACACTGCAAGAAGTTGAGCTCAGTTTTGAAAATATCTAAAAGAAGGTCCAGGTCGGAGGCTATGAAGAACCGCTGTCGATCTACAAACTGAAATACATTTTACAGAAAGAAGAAGATGGATGCATTAAAATCTGTATTGGAAAGAACTGCATTATGACCTAAGACTAAAACTTATATATAGAAGTGAGCATACTTAACCCTTACTTTCAAAAACCATAAGTGAAACCACATAGAAATATTACCATTAACTAGCTTCTGCCTGAAATATCAGTGCCATACGTATTAGCAAGGACTGTTTTAAATACAAACACAAAACAGTGTTTGGTGTTCTTCCAAAACCTGAAAGAATGTAACATAAACTCAATAGAAAAGTTACTTCTAAAGGTTAGTGTATGTGACAGATATCTTACAACTACAAAAGTCATCATGCTATGGCTGATGTGATGAGCTCACTACATGCAATTCCTTAAAATGAAATTGTGCCCAAGATTCTCAAGAGACACTGTGTACTGTAAGAAAGAAAGTGTCCTACCACAGTCTACACCCGGAAAC
The DNA here is from genome assembly GCA_032361705.1 of Panulirus versicolor. Classification (NCBI taxonomy): domain Eukaryota; kingdom Metazoa; phylum Arthropoda; class Malacostraca; order Decapoda; family Palinuridae; genus Panulirus; species Panulirus versicolor. The sequence goes on from JAUUDZ010073639.1 coordinate 1,764, forward strand.
AAAATATTTATGCAAATAACAGTTAAGAGAAGACATAAAATAATGCTAGTAAAATGTATACTGCAATAAAATGACACTACATGAAAGGAGTATCAGTTAATGAATGCTCCATAAGGCACATAAAACATCATTAGGCAGCAATTACTAAATGAGGATATGCTTCAGCAATTACTGTATTAGTTTACTTCAAAATTTGATTTATAATTCTAATAGCACTATTAAAAATGGGGTGCATATGTACATGTTACTCATAATTTTTTACACATTGATCAAAACAGAATGGAATGAAAAGACACGTTTTAAAAACCAATATATCTTGCCTGCATTCTGATGAAACTTTAAAACTGTCAATATGACTGCTGTCATCACTGTAACAGCAAGACAATTATAACGAAATGAGGGCTATAACTAAATAATGCCTCCCATCTCTTAAAAAGACTTTAATGAAAATAACACTTCTGTGATAACACCTTTGCATGCATATCCCAATTTTTGGTGCACATATAATACTGTTAACTGGCAAAAAATATAGATATATATAAAAAAAAAAAGGACACCAGTCATTCAAGGTTTCTACAAAGCAGGTTTTATCAATATATGAAGCTAACTCACCTGAGGTGTGAATGCAAAGATTCTATCTTGAAGAGAGTAAAGCTTGCTGGTGGAAAGGATACCAACATCACGACTCTGACGCCCTGAGAGACCAAGCTTTTGGTTGCGGCCTGAAAATGGAAAAAATTACAACTATCTCTCTCTGCCCAATGTGATGCACTTCCCTTTCACCAGTCTATGGGTAAATCATGAACACTGCTCTCAAGAGCTGTCTGCATGTTTCCCTGCCACCAAGGATTAAACTTGTGATTCATGTCTAGATGCTCCTTCCCACAGTTTCTGTATGGACAAAAGCCATACCTGGACAGTTCATTATGATACTTTCTCCTTACCTCAAACAGAGAGGCTGAGGAACTCTCTTCATTATTTCATCTTCCCCTATTCATTTAACCTTTCTGCATTTACAATTCAAACATACCAAAACATCTCGGGAGATCTGATCAATTTTGAACATTGTTTCTTACTGAACTTGATACCAATGCTAAAAAAGAGAAGGCCTTTAATGAATTAGAACTCTACCTATGAAACCACTGCTCTTATCTTTATGCTAGCTCTGACATCTTAATTTTTCATGCAGTTCCCTCTTCTTAGTTCAATACATCCAAACCTCAGAGCTCTAACCCTATCAGGTTACGGGATACTAATCAGTGTGCATATTAGTGAAAGCTACAAGTTTTGTGTTAACTGAACACAATCTTCAATCTTCAGGTAATAAAAAATTACCATTCTTTTTGTAAAAATATCATTCGCAGTTATATAATCAAGAATTTACACCTGTCTGTAATGTTCATCATCAAACATGTAATTTATCTTTCAGAAATTCCAATACAAAGCTTTTTAAAAACTCTTAAGATATCAATAATATCTGTATATCTAAACCACCTTCAATCATTTCATTTCAATATTTTATCACTTACCTAAATGAGCATACAGCTTTGACAGAACTCTGGCTGGCTGCACCTCAATGGGAGACACTTCCGTGATAGTTTGAACGTGGATGTCAAGGGCCTGAAGTTTGGACTGAATGCTAGAATCTTCAGCTAAGACCACAACCTGAACAACCACATCAGGTTTTTTCTCTGACCCCAAGCGGCGGTTGAGAGGGTCCAGTTCACCACAAGCCAGGAACTTCTGTACGTGACAGAATCTCATTAAATACACTTATGTATAACCTCAGCTCTGCTGAACAAACATCCTACTGTCACATATTAACCATGATCAATAACACAAGCTAAGGTACTTGTGCTCTAAATAAACTAAAGCCTTGTCTTGTGGAAGGTAAAGAGAACCTATTCAGGAACAGAAGCAACAACTGATGTAAAGCAAAGTGGTGTTCTGAACTGAAACAATCTGAGACCTTCCCACATCAAGATGAAAACTGCTCTCTGAAAAGACTAAAAGCTTCTACTTCTGAATTTGCTATTATCAGAAAATCTTTGAGATGTGCCAGCACAGCCACTTTTGTTACAACTAGCAAAGAGGACTGAAATCAACCTTGTGAAATATTGTGGCACTGTGGTTACCCCAAAAAGGCATCAGTCTGAATAATCAAGCTTCCTTGCCTAGCTGAAATGCCACAAGCTTCCCCATCCTGGGAAAAAACTGTATATACCATCGAGTGTCCTTCAAATCTTGACATATAGTCCACAGGTTTCTAAACAGAATACTGAGAGACTGCCAAAGTGGTAGTTAAACTTAAATTGTTTTATTTACTGTTTGACATCAAAGATCTGTAGCCACTTTAAACTAAAATGGAGAAATGGAAACAAGTGAAAAGTAGAGGGCAAGCTGAACATCACAGTAATGTCAATGGGTGCTGCCAAATTAATCTCTTATGCATTCTTTTCCCTCTACTAATCATTTTTCATCTCATTTAAGATGTATACTATTGGGAAATGTAGCAGCTTACACCAATGTTATCTCCAGCTACATTAGTTCTTAAAATACAATAAGAAGCATATGATCTACATCATGAAAATCCGGCAAATAAAAGAAAATGACACCCATCCAACATTTCTAGTATCCCAGAGGTAAAAATGAGAGTGAAGAGACTAGAAGCCAATGTTACGCAAATATGAGCAGGACCAAATGATACCAATGAGTAAGTGTAAATGAAGGTGGAAGGAGGGTCACTAAATGCCCCTTCACCTCTCCTTGGGGACATCACAGACTTGGGTGGGTTCCCATATGCTTGTTCAGTCCTGTAAACAAGCTTCTGCCAGCCTTATACATTTCATGATGGTTAAATGGTGTTGATTCTTATCAAAGTCTACTTCAAAGAACGTCACTTGAATTAATGTTGCATTATTCTAACACTACCTCAAAACTTCTCAGTAAATACAGATAACACAACTTCTTAGTCATCTTCATCAAACTGTAACATTATAAAAACTGAAGGATAATGTGCTTACATCTTGGAGGAGTCTACCCATAATGTAGAGACTTTGTGCCCACATGAAAGGCAGTTTGCCAACAGCTACACGATCCTGAGAGCCTGGGTCCTGGTATTCTGCCTCCACCTTTTCTGGAGGTACAGAGTAGATTTCCGGGACAAGCCTAAGCCCATCATCTGTTGTTACCAGCAACTGGGAAAAAAAGTCAGATTAATTACTTAACTACCGGTCCACCTGCAACCAATACCAATTTTTTAGTTAAGATTTTTCCCATTTCCTTTTAAGATTAAAATATTCATCCCTCAACTATCTTCAGTCTTAGGGACCCCAACAAGATTTCCTGACTCAGAACTATCTATCTATCTATATCTCTGACATCTGTTTCAATTGGAACTATCTCATACGGATGGTTATGGCGAAAGAGCCTCCACAACCAAAGGACTCTAATGCAGCTTCTTAGCCTTTAGTGCATCACCCTTAATAGGCTACTGACAGAGGGCAACTCTAGTGCAGTGTTCACAAAGGCTCCTATTTGATGTTTCTAATGATTACTTCTATCTAATGCTCTAACCTAATGTTTCTACCTAATAATCCTGCCTAAATGTTCCTACCTACTATTTCTATCTACTGCTCCTACCATTTTGCCAAAAGGCAGGGGTAGTGCATATTGCTCACCACAGGAAAATCTAGTTAGGAAGAATGACCTGCATAACGAGCGAGTGTATGTTTGTGGGCAGAATACCAGTCGTCCGCATGTTAGTAAGGCAGAGAGAAAAGACAACCAATTAGGTGCTAGCTCACTATGCAGATGCCATTAACCCTCCTGATACCCAGGCAGGTAGCACTGGTAATATACCTCCCTGGTCATTGGCTGCCTACCAACTACTACCTACCCCCTGACTTAGAACTCAAAGTGTTATAAGGGTCACTATCATCAATTGGTCAAACAGCTAAAATGAAACTCTATAATGGAGTCAAGGAAACAGCTATGATCAGCTGGGTAAAGCACCAAGCTAGATAGCAAAACTATCACGTAAAGTACCACATATGGTAGGCCAGGGGCTGTTAGTAAAGATCAATCCCTGGGTATGGACATCCCAATGAAAACTTGAGTAGACTTACAAGCCACCAGCTGACTAGGTCAGTCATAACTGCTTATGGTTCTTCACTCTAAGAACGACTCTAACTGCAATTGGTACCTAATTATTTGTTAAAGAAAGAAGCTGACTGAGTATACTCGCTGCCTTTCAGGTAAGGAGGCTGAGGCCAGAAAAATAGATTCACAGCCACAAACACAAACTATAAGGAACTAAAATACCAGAGCCAAGAAATGTACTATACGCAAGCAAAAAACTTACATTTTCTCACGGGACCTGTCCACTTTTTTCAGTATCTTTTTGGATTCACTTTGCTACCATATGGCATGTGTCTGGTCTTCAAGCTCCAACATCAAAAAGGTCTCACATAAACAATACCTCTGGTAATAATGTAAAATATTAATACAAACCTCTTCAAGAGTTTCTGAATATTCCTTCAAAGCCTCTTGGTCACCACAGAAACAATAATCCAGGATGAAATAGCAGAAGAAAAGTGGCCACTCACATTCTATCTTCTCAAATACCTTTAGTTCCCATGGCTCATAGTAGAGACGACTAGGATCCTGAAAGTGAAGACAAGTCATATATATCAGAAGGAAAGGGAATTTCTTAAAAATCTTAAATTACATAAGTATAGGTTGTTGGGTATCCTGTAATGTCTTTGGGTGCTCAAAAATTTGAGGAAAATGAAAAGTTACTGAATTCAAAGAGCAGATTTTATCGGTAGTGAAAAACATGAATACAAGCAGGAATGGGAATTGACTGGTTTCTGGTGAAGGCAGGTTTGGGTCAAGGTTTTCATGTCACCACAGCTGTTTGATCTCTTCATGGACAGGGTGGTGAGGCTGGTCAACGCAAGGGTCCTGAACCAAAGGGTGACTCTACACTATGCCAAGGGCAGTGGGGCATGGGAGGTGAACCAATGCCTGTTAATAAATGTCAAGGATCAGGTGGGAGATTCTAAAGAAAAGAGAGTGTGGGAAAGTGTGTTAAAAGAGAAAGTTGAGAGCATACGTAAACAACAGTAAAATAATGAGGTGCAGCTGTGGGGTGAAACAGAACTGTTTGAATGTAAGGTCAATCCTATTACTCTTTAGTCATACTGACTTTCTACTCGCAAAATACCTTTTTTGACATTTTTATGAAAAACCAGTTCTTATCCACCACAAAGGTGAATCAGAGGCACACTGGGATCAGTTTCTCCTGTAGGAGGAATCCCTAGAGCCACTCTTATATGGAGAATGGTGTAAACAGTCCTATTCTTGTCAAGAAAAAGCCAAGAGAAGAATTCCAAAGTTTTTTCAGTCAGATATGAGACCTTAAATTTTTCAAAGGACTGAAAGGTTCTCCAAACTGATTAGTAATATCTTGAATAAAAGAAAGAATGCTATGTATAAGGTCATTCCAAACCTCAGAGAAAATACACATATTAAATACAAACATGTATAAACAAGTTTACATACGAACCCACCATCTAAACTCTAAATATCCTCAGTAAGATATACTTACTTCTTTGGCTGTCTTATAACCATCCCTCAGGAATCTCTTGCAACCATAACGTCCTTGCAACATACTCTGTACGGTCATTCTTGTTGTCTTAATAAGCAACGGATCATCCACAGCAAATGCTGGGTAGCTGATGACAGCAAGCAGGCCACTATCCACCTCCTTACTGTTACTTTCACGTGGCAGCATAGACTGTAGGAGTAAAATAATCTAAGTATAATAAATCCCTTCATACCACAAGTCTATCCCTTAATAATGTTTAGCTACTTCTTTATGTGTAAATATTTCATAATCTGTTTGTTGAACACTGGTGCATTGGGAAATATATCTACTCACGAAAACTTTTAGATTTACATCTACATGCACATTCATTTGAACAGCAATAAAACTATGAAAATCTGGAGTAAAGTCTTTTTCTAGGTATTGTTCCATTATTCAAATTTCCATAGCAATTCAACCATACTATGGGAGAAAGTGTTTAATATTCCTGTCAAAATACTTTGCTAAGTGTCTGCAGAGATATAGCATTGTAGAAATAAACTACTTTTAATCACAACATGAGGCAAGACAAAATAAAACATGAAACATGATCTTCAAATACTATAGGATATTCTGAGTTTAATCCATCAAATCTAAACAGTGTAAGATATCTGGAGTTTATCAATTCACCTAGAGTACAGTCTAAATTTTTAAAAAGCCTTGTTAGATATTTCAATTACTAATGTAATCAATGTAGAACATTCCTCACTTTTTTAAGTTCTTGTGCTCACCTGCAGCACAGCCTGACACTTCTGAGCTTCATCAGCTAAAACATGGATCACGCTTGCTGGGCCACCACGAGCACCAAACAGATCAAGTTCATTCATGGCTTCTAAAGCAGCCTTGGCAAGACCAATGCTCGAGGCATTTAGCTCCGGCAGACCATGGTTGGTCTTGTCTCCTCGTTCCCAAATCCCATAATCCTGAAATATTAGCAGAACATAAGGCCCTGAAAAAGTAAAATGAGCTTGTGGATATCACAATCAGTGTTAATTACAAAAATTTCACTGTTCATGGCCTACAAAAGCAGGATGCAGCTGGGAGTTTCACAACTACAAGAAAATTAAAGCAAGCAAATTTTGCATTCCCACACATTTAAGAACATTTTCATTAGATTACCAGTGATAAGGGAGCTTTCAATTTTTACCAGGGAGAGAGAGTGTTAATTAACATATGTGAGCATTCATACTTTAAAATTTACTGCCCACCTTTTAAAAAAACTTTCGAATTTGTTTCTATAACCATTGTTGTATATCACTGCAGACACTATAAATAGAATGACAGAGATTTTCTTAATCATATGATCATCATTATTCCATTCCCACTCTGATGATGTGGACCAGGTGCATTCAGCCTCTCGAACATCTCTTTCCCTTCCTCAACCTGTGCCCAGGGTGCTAAGTGAAACATGGGCTTCTGCACATATAAAAGAATCTTTTAATTCTTCACTTTACAAATAGTTTATTTGCCAACTGAGACCAAATTGTCCATTCATACCCTCTGATACAGAAAAGGCTTCCATTACATAGGATCCCCAATCATTCCTCTACAATCATACTCTGAAATATGTGAAGCCCCAATTAATCTTACCTTTACTCTTTCTTTATGTGGCCACAGTTAAGTGAACAAGACCCATGGACTTGGATAAGGCCATAAATTTATAGTCATCACCAAACCTCCTAAAAATCTCTAGTTTCACACCAAGAGTGATAGCCTTCCATCCTGTACTGGTACTGCCCAGTGTACTGGTACAGCCTTTCCCAACACATCCACTGTCATTCTCTTGCATTCTTTGCCAAAGCTTTGCAACTTAATCATTCTGCCATCATTTTCTCTTTATAACTCTCTAGATACAACTTCACAATGCAGTTTTCTGTACCTGTTAGCTCCCACAATTTTTCTACGTTTCTGTCCTTTCTGAGCCTTTGCCCTCCCTACATCACTTTCCTTCGATTCCACCAGCAATTCTTTGTCATGGATTCCTGCTCTCTCCCTTTTCTGGACCTTTACAGGAACCACTCTTGATCCTCCTCTCTCTAGGAACCATTTCTTCTAGTCATGAACATATTTCCTTTCCAATGTCTGCCCAATATCTTCTTCCTGCACTAATCTTAGTTAACCCAAGACTGTGCTGTGAGGCTGGAGGCAAAGGAAATGGATTGTCTGATAGAGGATGGTAGACAATAAAAACAGGACTAATAAAATGAAACAATACATAAAAACTAAAGGGATGCTAATATGAAAAATATTGTTTTTGACAGAGCATGTCATGCCAAAAGAAAACATGTTCAGCTATATAAAAGGACACACAAGATGAAAGTGGAAGGACAGAGGGAGAAGGTAAGTGCATGAACAAAGTGTTCAGACGACAACATGAACATATGCGTAGAGGAAACTTCATAGGAAACACTAGTGCATAGTGGGAGAACATACTGTAAATGGAAAGAAAAAAAATTGACTTACAGGAACACAATATGCTGACTCAATGTAGAACACCAAATTCTGTATGAAGGAAACTTCATCTAAGTTGAATACAATCTGTAACCCTGCAGGATAAGAAGAATTATTAATGACACAATATTCACATGAAAAAAGCAGGTTTCAAAGGATGAGAAACCACTGCTCCACCATAGGCAAAGCCTCATGAGCATCTGAGAGCACACACTCAGAGAGGGTTTAAAACAAGTTCTTTCTAACCTGATCACCGTTTACCGCGTTAGCAAGATACCACACAATTTTACTTCCGAAAACAAAAATATGAGGGTTCACTCCCTTAGACTAATGTAAAACATAAGGCCAATTGATGTTCATTCCTTGGGCATCAAGTACCACACAGTAACCCCAGGAACTGTTAAACTTTGCCACCTTGGCATCCGCCTAAGTCAAAAAGTAATTTCATGAGTTTTTATGGTGACTTAAGGGGAATGAATCTTCATGGACACACCTCAGATAATCATAGGGCTCTGCCTGAAGGTGAGAAACTCACACAAAATGAATTCTGATTCACTAAAAGGTCTATCTCACGTTCCACATTCCTTCATATACTCTTTTATATAGTTTAGAGTAAATGATCTCAGTCTTCTACTTACCAGAAGCAGTCATTTGTGCTAAAACAAGTAAGAATAATGATGTAGCATCAATCTGCAAATGACCCCACTCATCATCCCTCACGACGGGTTGGCCAGTTTTAGACGAATACTTGGCATGAAGGGAATCAATGGGTAACTGAGTATGTTTGAACTTCTCAACCTTTTCCTTTTGCTGCATCATGCACATCAGGAGCCCACGCATCAATTTGACACAGCTCTGAAGGGTGGAATAAAAACATATACTTTAAAGATCATGCCATGCATAATCACAATTCATAAACTCAGCTTTGAATTTAAAAATTCTGAAAACTTCAAATTCTCTTCAATCACTTTGCAAGTATGTACATCACATACAGTTTCCAGATTTTAAAAGGTCACAAAGACATTAAATTTCCACATCCCCACAATTCTGAATGAAGATCAACAGCAAATTTCAAAACAATGCCAAAGAATTTTGTATGATGGTTCACTTATCACAAACATGCAATATCTGCTTTCCCCTTACACTAAATCAATTATAAATGAGTCAATGATAAAAAACATTCAATTAATAGGTAACTCTACAATTCAGGGTAACTATAGAAGTAAAGATACGGCTTATAATGAAATAAGTCGAGACAAAAATGCTTTCAATGTTGAGGGGTATGACCTATAATACAGTAATGAAAAAAGAATACATCTTTGACCTTCAAAATACTTCATTCTTGAATTTAGTGTTCCTTAATAAAATGATGAAATGCAATGAAATTAATAATCTTTTTTATATGGACTTTGGTCACTGGCACAAGCCTTCTTTGATACAAGGCCTTTAGGAAAAAAGTATAAAAAGAAGTGATTGCAAGTGAGAAACTAGGTGTGGATACAAGGTTATAAAAAGTAGCACCAAAAGTACATGTATACATATATAATCTGTTGCCAACCAGTCACCTGGCATGCATTCTACATAATCTCTCCATCATAGTAAAGTTCATCTATGCATCTTACCAGAATTAAAAGAATCTTAAACCATACACCTTTCTTACATCTTCACTCTTCATTCTAACTGATCCAATTCCAATCATAGCACATGTCAACCAATCTGTCATAAATAAATTTGGGTTTCATATCCAAAAATTAGAGCTAAGTACCACTACAAGTAAACTTTCCCTCGCTCTATCCTTGAATTCATACCATTCAACAGAGCTTTCACTGCATGTCCCATATTTTCCCTTGCAAGACTTTCCTCTCAACTTCAGTCTTCTGACATTCTTACTGAGTCTCAATCCAACATGCCTCAATTCATGAAAAACCTCCAGTTACTTACAAATTTCCTTTTTCCATTCTAACAGTATTCAGCAGCATTCAATAAAAAGTCAAAGCATCCCAAGCACCAGTTCCATGTGTGCACTATATAAAGTCAAAGCCTTCCAGACACCAGTTCGGTCAACTTTATCATAAGCCTTTTCTAATCCATACACTGTCCACAAAATTCTCGAATATCCAAGTGCAAAGACAGGTCAAAACTTACTTAGCATTCTACTTTCATAAGTATCAATATCTTTATAACAATATACCTTATTTCTTTTTTTCTTCGACATCCATTTCCTTAAAATGCAGCAATGACTCTTCAGAATGCTATCTTGTCTGCTAGCTATTTTAGTTACGTTAAAACAACCTTGAAAATCCTGAGACAGAGTCTTTCCTACATAAATGATTTTGTCAAACAAATTATTACCGCTACAATGTGTAGGACTGCGGGTAAAGTACAGTAAAAGTGAAAAAAAATAAACCAGAGTGTACAAAATAACAAAAACAAAGCAATAATAATGTGATAATGTATGTGTCTGTTTCTTGAGTATGAATTTGTGACAGGGAGACTCATTTGTTTGTAAAAGTTGTTCATAAGTGACAACTGGAGCTGCAGACTGACTGATTTTGTGGAATGTGTAAAGTGCTACAACCCAATGATTGTTCAGCACTTTACAGCACTGAAGCTGTACAAGTGTGGTAAAATCTATTAGACACCAAATAATTCTATACAGACAGTTACCAGAATCTCAAGGGTATGCTGTGGGTACTCAAGAATCAACTGCAAATGTAAAATTGGCCTACATCACTCTACATGGCACAAATAGCCACACCATCTATAATCATTTTCAAAACTCAAACCACTGAGTATACATATTATTCTCTAAAATCTAATAATTCACCCTCGTTCATCAAGTTCAGTTCCTTGACATTATTTCCCTTCCCTTATATACTACAGCTTCATTTTACATCGGTAACATACCTGTTCAAGTTCATAGGTCTTAGCCCTGTCTTCATCCAAGTCTGCATTTTTCTTGTAGGCCATGGAAAGACCCCATACAGATAATATAGAGTACAAGTTATCTCGCACCCATGCATGATCATTTTCCTGGGTAGATGGCAACAGTCCAGTAACAGCATCCTAGAAAGCATATACAGACATAACACACGATACAAGAGAAAAATTTTTTAGAAAACAAAAGTGGCCACATGAATACAACATAAATATCACTACAGGCCAATGAAAGAAAAAGAGAATATAGAGGCAAAAAACACATTTCAATAATAACTACTTCAACTACTTCCTATGCAGCATGTCCCCTGAACTTATCTTTGAAAACCATATTCTGTAATTCCTTTATGCCAATGACAATGGTGAAACAATATGAGAAATCTATGCATCACAAACTGCAATGTGTTTCAACTACATATTTTCAACCTAAAAATATCCAGAGCTATACATGGTGTAGATTAAAAAATTATCATAGCGTCTTTAAAAGTATCAGTAAACTCAATGAAAACTGCCTTGAAATTTCTGCATGTCTTCAACTGCCTTTATACCAAAAACATTCACTTTTAAACTTGAGAAGACTTGCATACTTAAATTTATTTTTTTATGTGTTATTTGCTGACTGGTATTTTTCCATTTATACATCTGAGTGAATCTTACACATATATTTTCCTTTGTCTTTATGTTAGCTTTAACCCCCTTAATGTTTCACTATATTTTGCTTTCAAACCCTTAGTTCCCATTTGTCAAAATTTTTATAAACTGTATTCGACCTTACAATTTCAAAGATATTCAATAAAACAAATCACTTCCGACTTATATTTTGCATATTACTTTCTAATAATTTGCATAAGTTTTATAAGTGTTTCACCACAACACGCCCCCCAAAAAAAACTTGCCAAAGCGCACATTTCATCATTTACCTTACCTACACCAAGAAACTGAGTACTAAAAATCACCAACTTAAAATCAGGTTACGTTTGTACACCCTATTCATGAGTTAAATTATTTGTAAACTGGGAAATATAAAGATACGATGATACTTCACACAGAATGAGAGTTAATATTCAACCTATACCTACTAGTAATAACATAACAAACATTGCATTCTAACATACATAAATATATCTACACATAAACATCAATACATAATTGTAGTTAAACAGAAACATTACATTAAGCAACATTCAATGAAAAATGTACAATCAATTAGTTCTATGATTCATACGTATATATGTAAATGTGTATGCAGGACTAGGAAATAATATTCTTTTGGAGCTTATTCATGAGTATGGTTGTTTGTTAGACAAACATCTGTATGTAAAGAGCTTTCAGTAATTTTCATATTTGGAAAAAAAATAAGTGTGCTCCAAATCATGCCGTACCACACAAGACATGGAGGCACTTAAGCCTCTTTACTGGTTACGCCTTAAGAATTACACAGTCATTAAATTGTCGAGTAATCAGCACTACAGCTACAGTGAGGTAAGCCATGGTTACACTGAGCTAGGGTAAGACCTAGGAAACAAAGAATGAAATCCTGAAGTTGGAGATACGGAAGCTTATCTGGCTTGAAACTTGGGAGATACATAAAGCTTGACTGACCTGACCTAACAGACTTCACGCTAACAAGAGGCATGATAATTGATCTTTGTTTATATAAAATAATATTCACATGAATCCAGATATTTGTAATGTTTTCTTCTTATTAACAAAAATACACCATAGACCCAGACATACAAGTAATATATACATCACATTATAACAATCGGCAAGCGAGAATTTGACCATTTGTTGGCAAAATAACCACAACCTATGGATGACCAGCAAATGAAAATATTAAATAATACATAACACTATTTGATCTCGGTTTAAAACCGACTCTGAGAGTGTTACTTGTGGCTTAGTAATGCAAAGTTACTCCTGGTCGGGTAACAGGTCACTGTCAGCACCAAGTGTTACTACATGAAGTTACCCTGGTTCAGGACAATTACTTCACTAAGTAACAAGTGTCTCGGTGATTACTGGGATGACAAGGAGCTCACCTGATGCCTGAGGATAGTCCGGTACACGATGCGGTGGTAGTAATCAAGCCGGACGCCGGAGTTGCTCCTACTTCTCATCTTTCCTCCCGCCAAGATCTCACTCACACACACTCATACCACCACCACAGCCTCCTACCCTTCGCCTCAGCTGTGAGAGTATAAGACAGACAATAAGGGGAACAAAGTATGAACATTATTAAAAATAGCATCGTCTTCCCTCACTCAACTCCCTAAATACCTCATCCTATGCTCCTATGATCTCTCTAAATACAATCCAAGTCTTATTTTGGTTCGAGTTTACCCACCTATCGGCAGCAATCCTTTCAAGGGCATAAAGGGCATATTTCAAGGAATATTTTTATGCCAGCCATCATGTCGTCTGTTCACTCTCACACCGGACTCAACTCTGGCATATTTCAGGAATTGATTCATCCATCATGGAGTCTAATATTCTTATGAATTTCAATATCTGGCGCCACATGCAGACGATGCAACCATCAGCTGGTCACTACTATGATGCCAGACTGTGTTATTTGAACATTTCATAATTTATAAGAGCTAACCTACAAGCGGACATATTCCATGGACGAAATATTAAAACACAATTTCAAGAACGAGCTTTATGGTAAATCATTATGCTTTAAACTACCGAACAAAATGCGATGGCTGATAAGGATCATAATTGATACCTGGGGTTATCATCTTATTTGGATTAGGCGTTGTATTAATTGGTTAATCATACTCATATCAAAGATGATTTACCTCTTTTTCCCCCCACGATCTTCCCCGTGAATGTTGGTAATTAGAATAGATCAAAATAAAACGTTGGCAACATCCTGAAGTGTAAACAAAACGTGGACACTAGAGGGTCGACCTGTCTGAAAGCTTCTAGTAAACCTTTCTCTCTCTCTCTCTCTCTCTTTCTCTCCAATGCACCATGGTGGACATAGAATCAGTCATCCGCCTTTCGTATTTTCTGATATTTCTGGGCACCCTTGGTGTGACAGAGGGCCAAGAGCATCATACGCCCTTAACACACCAAGTGAAAATTTGTATCCTTTGGCCACAGATTCATTTACACATTTCTTTCAGGCCTGTCTTTTAAACAATAATTGTCATCTGATTACTTTCCTCTCAGCTAATGCCATAAATTAAGTATAACAAGTTATAATGACACATTTTTAACACTGCAGCAGCATTAATGGTGAACCCCCCCCCCATTCAGCGAGCTGCAACGCCACACGACAACAGATAACAAGAACAAGAGATAGTGAAAATAGTCATCCAGGTCACTGTTGACCCTAAACCACACACCTCAACCTAGACGTCACCTCTAACCTTCCCATTATTCTAACCCTCAGCCTCACAAAACCACAGTGAAGTGCTCCCGGCACCTCCCTGAGTCGAGCTTGATATACTTGAGGTTATGGGGGTTGTGGAGGGATGCCAAGATTGGAAATAATACATGTCGAATCAGGACGAAAGTTAGCGGCTTTAAAACCATCCCCCTTAGAAATGTCCCACGGGATGATGAGTAGAAACAGGAATTCGAGACAGTGGTGACCCTAAACTAACCATCACATTGAAGGACAAGGAGATAAAGCATAAAGAGAGCATTCCAGGCCAGTACTCATCCAAACATAACTCATAATCAAGCACAGTATCTCTGTTTACCGTAATCAAGCACAGTATCCCTGTTTACCCTAGCCACAACCTTACGATCAACCTGAGCCACATGGGCAAGTAAGGGATTTTCTCAAAAAAGTCCACTTTGAGCTCGTAGAGCATTTTTTGAGACTTTCCATATTTGCCCTTCATCCTTTGTGCACTCATTCCACCTTTCCTTGAAGAGCCTGGATTACTGTATTACTTTTTTCATTACATGAAGGGAATTTTATACTCATGTGGAATTACAACAGTATTGCACTGTGGGTCATACTCTATAGCATGAAATTACAGTATTGTTTTTGAGTAGTTTTGCCGCTGCATTTCAAGACTCATTACACAGTTGCATTTTTTACATGCATTACATACAATTGTGTATTTCTTATTACATCATTGCAGCTTCAGCCATACGAAGTGTTTCTTTTGCGTTTACAATATTCACCCTAATTGTTTACCATTTCCTGCAGCTCATTTACATATACGTTTTAGAATGTACCAATGATTTTCCATATCTTCCATCAGCTGTTTTTACTCACTCTTTAAGGAAAATTCTGGATATTTTAACTATCCTTAACCAGTTACCAGTCCAAAGTTTGTTCCAACAGAAACGGGCAGAACATAAAGATGCAGTCGAGACAGTATTGAACTTTAAGGATTATATAAAACAGCAAAAGATGGTGAACATTATTGCTGAAAAGGCATTCGAGGTCAGTATGAATAGTAGTAAGAGTTCAAGGTCAGTATATGTTCATTTTGCAGTTTTCCAGGATAGGCATTGAACAAGTGTAATACTGACATGATTGTTGACTTGGTTTTTGAAACAACTTTTGATAGGTTCATCCCTTTTGCTGCATAATTAAAGCTGAGAGAGGTGCTCCAACTGCTGCACTGTGAATCAGCAGGGAACCAAGGCAATTAGTTAACCCCATGCAGAGCCAAAGGTTTTTTGGGTTACTTTTTCATGTGGTATTTTTCCCACTATTGTCACGATATGTTTCATTTTCTTGTGTAATGATTCTGATGGTTTTAATACAGGACCACATCAGCAACACAGTAATTATTAGCTTAACCTTATTTTAACTCCTTAGTTGGTTCACACATCTTAAGAGTTTTTTCTCTCTCGAACCTGCTCCTTAGGTAGGTATCTCATGGTATATGTAACCTAGAGCTCCTACTCTGAGAACCCAAACAAGTTCAGGATTCCAACTGTGATTGTTGAACCTTCATTGCCAAATAATCTCATTATTGAATAATGAAGGAAGCTTAGTACAGGAGGTCCCATATAGCAATGGCCAGCAGAGTACCATTTTGATATTGCAACCTTTGAGCTTTGAGAATCAGGGAACAGAGTCCTAGAACAGCACTAAGGGCCTCCAGTAGCAACTTATTTGAACAAAAAATCATACCCTTTTGAACATTCTTTCCCATTAAGCATGACTGTAACCTAATAACTTGTTTGTTAAGCCGCCATTTCACTGAACTAAGCAAGATGAATGGCAAGTGAGGAACCTAACTTCAAAATATGTTCTTCATCAGCCCAGAGGCTACTTTATAACTCTCTAGAGGTAAGATGGCTAAGAACCCTTGAAAGAACTCAAAACTAAAAGTTATTGACACAGTTGATGGCATGTGTAAGGAAATGTATTTAAGATCTCATGAGTAAAATTACCTATGAAGATTTGGAACTTTTAGTATTACTATACTGGGAGGGTGGGGGTGGATAAAGTATCTTTGAAAACAATATGAATCCTTTGGAAGCAACAAGGATAATGAGAGTGATGTACCAATTGACCTTCTGCGAAATAACGCACTGTAGCAACTTCCCTTCACATGGGGTTTTCTTTCCAACACAGTTCAAGTTTCTTGTTAAGAATGCAGCCAGTTTTAAACATTTGGTATGTATCTGCATTTTTTCAGTTTGTTTATGGATGGGGTATTAGGTATATAAATGTGAGGGTCTTGAAGACAGGAGTGTGCAGGGGAGTTTGGAGGACTGGGAGACGAGTCGGTTGCTGGTCCCGATGACAGACTCGAGTGAGAAACAGAAGCTGATGTCCGAGTTTTAAAGTGTGTGAGAAAGGAGGAAGTTGAGAATCAATGTAAATAAAAGTAAATTTATGAGTTTTAGATTAGTTTGAATGGAGAAAACACCTTGATGGTTTTAGACACCTGGGAGTGAAATTGGCAGCACATGAAATTACGAAAGCAACTGGAAGTGCGAGGTGGAGTGGTTACTCAGACTATTTATTTTCGTACTGGTGACAGTTGTAGTGAATTTTAGCAAACAAATTATTGAGGCAAATGTATTTTGTGCAGTCCTTTAAAATGTTTGTTCCTTTCAGCCATTGTAGTTTCAGAATATGCATACTTAAGATTCAGTCAGATGAGTAGATAGTCATTTCATACAGACTGAATCTTTGTCAGAGTATGCTTCATATTTTAAGTAATTTCTGACAGATTGGAACTGTCAGAGTAAATATGCTTTATATTTTATTTTCTTTCACAGATTTTTTTGTTTTTTTACCAATATACTTGTATCTCCGTATGGATTGCAGCTACTCTATTTAAGCTTATGAAGAATTTCAACAGCATTGTAATTTGATTAGTCAATGAAATATAGATAATATTAATTTGAAAAGATCTTGAATTTCTTAACATAACAGGTTTTGGAGCAAAATCAAGTGGTTTTGAGAGAGGCTGGTTATATCCCTGGCATGGATTTCCCAGAAGAAGAGAAGGTACGAGATGGTAAGTCAATAAATAAAAATCACACTATGTATACATGCCCAGAGGTTTTACCAGACACCTCCTTCTTGGTTATACCCTGTCTGAGAAACCACCCTCATCGAGGTTGTCAGTGTTTGCGGACAAAAAGAAGCGTGAGCATATTGAAGATTATAGCATATCCTTAGATGTACAGAATCCCCATAAAAAGGTTCCTGGTGATGTACAAATGAAATTAGAATATTTGAATACTTTTGCCTAAAATGACTTCTTTGCACTGGCCCCTTTTTATAAATAGAGACGAAGAATTTGGTTCAATCAGTATATTTTAAAGCAATGAAAAATCACTGAATTCTCTGATGATATTTTTTGCACCGTGTAACAGTGTATTTTAAAATATTGGCATATATTTTGATAAATGCATGTTAAGCCACTGAGTTGTATTTACATTTACTTTTTGTACAGAATATTAAAATGTTAAAGGTCCATATGATTGTAATTTAACAAGCTTTGTTTTGGGGACAGCTTTCTCTCAAACCTTGGAGAACACAGCTTTCATGGGTGAGGTGCTCCTGCATCTTCCAGACATAACACATGACCTTCTGCGAGATCACAAACCTTGGCAACTTCTCTTCACATGGGGTGTTTTTTTTGCAACACAGTCTAAGTTCTTGGATAAGAACACAGCCAGTTTTATATATCTGGTATGTATCTGCATTATTTTTTTCATACAGAAATATGTGAGGATTCTTAATCAAACTGTGTATGGTTTAATGGGCAAATGAATTATTTTACTTTATGTAACAAGAAGTTACAATCTTGTATTAACTGATGATGTGGAGACCCTGAAGGCGAGATTTTCACGTAAAAATTCAGTTTGGATACATCAGGGTATAAGATGAATAATAATGGAGAGCATGTGGCTATACAGACTGTATTAGTATTAAGGTCTTTGATACTGATAATAAATAATTCATTTGGTTTATATTTTTTGTGTGTTTTTCTCAATTCTTGTGACCTATCAGATCATGATCCCTTGTCTCCGCTGTGGCTTGAACTGATTCATACATGGGGACTAATGTCAATGGATTTTCTGACTGTAAAATCCTGTTTGGCAAGCCCAGTGCAAATGATTGAACTATACTTGCACAGAATATTGTACTTCCATCACTAATCATCAACAGGTCACAGTTATGCACTTCTGCCAATCAGTTTCAGTGATTAGTAACTACTACATAATTATCACAATTATTGTGATAAACTAATGAGGCATTGAATACCCATACAGGTATCACAGGAACTAGGGATAGCAGAGAAGGACCCCCACTACACCAATCCATATTCAAAACAGACTCGGCATAAAGTACGAAGAAATGCCGCAGCTGCTAGCTCAGCATCCACGAAAGAAAAAAAGAAGAAATCATTCAAGAAAGGACCACAGCTTTCTAGACATTTTGGTGATTTATGATATTTGGTTCAGAAACAAAAGAAACAAATGCACCCACCATATAATGTAGGCTGTGTTAGTGATAACTTTGACAATGAAATGTTTTGAAATTATGTATACAAGACTTTAATAAAAAATTTATTAATATCATTAAAACTTCATTACTAATTTAAAACATCACTAATTCACTCCTGTAACCAACATTTTTTGGTGGATAACCATGAAATGTAGTACAAAAACCAAAATAAATTATTTACAATATACAAAATGATATAAAGATCAATATATAATTCAAAAAGAAAAGGCATTTACAATAACAACACTGGGCAATATGCCATTCACAACACTATCAATGTGGTTATTCTGAACAATACAAAATGTTTTAAATGGGGAATGTGAGAAACATTTATAATATCCCAAAGAGTTGGGGCATGTCCTGCATGTCCAGCCTGCTTGCCATAAACTTAATGTGGACACCACAGACACACACAGGCACAAAGAGACCATAATGATTACAATGCAAAACTTCTGTAATGCAAGCTCAACAAAATTCATTAATTTTTCTTAACCAACCTAGTCATACTGTTAAGAAAAAATATACTGTACATTATCACTTTCATCTAACTGCTCTCAAAAATGTATAACAGTACATTATGCATCAGGTATCTTTTCAATTTATGAAAGCATTGCTTTATTTCTAAATAACTTTTTAACACATTGCATGAGGTTGCTTCATCTGTATTACATTCAGGGTGTTCCTGAAATGTTTTCCAACATTTCAGCCTAGATGGTTTTTACTTTTTCATGCATTTTACAAAGGATCTTCCTTGTGTGTTACTGGAAGTGGTGAATCTTTCCCTATTAAAAAATAAAGATATAACCCTGGGCATAACATAAAGGAATGATTCTTAGCTGAGAGTTATTACCGATTGAGAGGGGAATGTGGACGAGAACAGTGGAATAGAAAATTCATGGAAATGTAAGTCTTAAGATTACCTTACTCTCTTGTAATAATGGAAAATTAACAGAACCTGACATCATGGAAGAGATTCAACAGAGCCCAAAAAAGTCTGTGTAAAAGATATAAACTGGCAGCCTAAGGCGGATTAACCTGAGTGCTTGATGGGATGATGCCTCTTGGAGTTAAATGACCTATGG
Organism: Panulirus versicolor; assembly: GCA_032361705.1. Classification (NCBI taxonomy): domain Eukaryota; kingdom Metazoa; phylum Arthropoda; class Malacostraca; order Decapoda; family Palinuridae; genus Panulirus; species Panulirus versicolor. The sequence goes on from JAUUDZ010073639.1 coordinate 21,835, forward strand.
CTACCATTTCACATGTAATACAAACTTTTTCACACTCCAGTGGACCTTGGCAAGAATCTCTTCAATGATGCAAGGTCCCCTAAATATTCTTTTACTACAAGAGGGTGAGCTACTATCAAGATACAATTTCCAAAAGTTTTCTTGGGCACTTACTGTCTCAAGGATGGTTCTCTTCCAAATTCCCTTCTGAAATAGTGATGACTCCCAGAATTATTCCTGTGTAATATAGCCCAAGTTGCATATCTAACTTATCTTCTAAGATAAAGTTCATCAAGAATTGGTAAATAACATTTCTGGGAACATCCTGTACATGAGTGAAATACAAAATATCAAAAATTATTTACAAAAATTAAACTGTTGGAAATCTGAATGAACACAGAGAATTAAATTATCATGGATCACTGACATTACAATTGAAACGAAAGGTTCCATATGCACGTTCAAAGCAGTGTAATGGATTATTTTTTCCATTTTGTTTTATATTACCAAAAATAAATCATAAACAATGCTGCAGAACAATCACATGTTATAAGATCTAAAGACAGGAGTTAACAACTACTTTTAACAGCCAAAAGCTCAGTGCCTCTTGTCATTCTTAATTTAATATGCACTCCGTCAGCTGTACTGAAAAAATAAAAGTACTAACCTTTAAGCATTGTCTAAACATAGATAAAAACCTTTATACCAATTTGATGAACACAGACATCCAATGAAAGAACATTAAACAGTAAATGTCATAATTATCCACAGTATTATCAACAATTATTTCCTGATGTACCCTGCTTGTAAGTGATACTGATAGTCATCTACGAATCCTTTTACACAAAATCAGCAATACATACAGAGGGATATGTGGACTCCATGATTGATTTTGAAAACAGAAGACTCTTTTTTATCAAACCAATACTTCATAATCAGCTAATGGTTTATTAAGTTATGGAAACGCTATCATGGAAAACTTGAGTCTTAATGCTCTTCCATAAGTGCTTACGTACATTTTCCTGTGACACAAACTTAACAACTTTAGCAAGGTTATCCACCACCTTTTCTAACTCTCAGTACTCACACAATCTTAAACTTTACACTTCTAATAAAACTTGATGCATGGTTCACTGCTATTTCGTGAAATGACGAATTAATGGTTCCTACCCTCAGTTCAATGCCCAGGTAACATTTGATTCTACCATTTGTCCATAGATGTCACCAGCATTCTCCTACCACAGTTAGGAAAATATCATGCAATAGTCACCCACAAAAATCATGATGAAAGGTGTAAATTTTGTTGGCTTCTGCTCTCTCCCAAAGTAAAACATCAACTAATGAAAATTTGGTTAAGTTTCTGAATAAAAATTACTGCTGTATTAACTGTTCACATTTTGTTTATAAATAACTGTCATGTTAACAGATAAAATATTTTTTTTTAAATGTTCATACAAAATAAAGCTTTTTAAAATAGATTATAGTAATATCACATAGAAAAAACATGTCATGCAGTTAGTATAGAAAATAAAAATGCATGCCTGAAAAATAATATAAAATGCAAATTGTGCACTGGTATACGTATAGAAAGGTAGGTATAAAGTCGAGGTCTTTCTGAAATCATCACAGGAAAAACAAGTATCATACAGTTCCTGCCCACCTACCTTAATGCAATCCATTCAAAGCCTCATCACACCAACAAAGAGGGTATTGTACCAGTTTCTTTGAATTCTACTTCATTTCCACATAATATACCTACATTCTGAAAGGAAAAATATTTCTGTGTTCACACAAAAAAATGAATTTACGATTAACTGCACAGTTTAAGGGTTACTCATACTTAATTACATAGTAGGCATTCAAATGGAAATAACCCTGATCGAATGCTTACTCTGTTTTGGTGAAATCCATCCAAAACTCACATGTTTTCCCTCAAGGTAAGCAGCAAAGCAAATCCTCTGCTTTAATTCATCACTACATGGTTAATACTGTTCTTGCAAAACACTAACCACAAAAATATTTCATGTCAAAATCCTTGGATTAAGAAAGCAAGTACAGATACAGTTCAGATGGAACATGGGAAACAAGTGGCCTAATCAACTGTATATTCATTATTTAAGAATGTTTTGCCCAGTTCAACTATCCTTCAAATTCCTGTGCACCTTTCCACTTTTTTTCCTGGAAAAGTATTGATGATGATACTCATGTCATTGGTCATTAATCCTATACATAATACCTTTAATCCAAAAAAAAATCTAGTGACTGAGCTCATTATAAAGAAACTGCATAATTCCTAAGCTGTCAACACTTACTTTAACATGGTGTAGGATGGATGTGCCTCATTTTGATGTCATGATATGGACTCTAGGTGACAGCAAAATTGCACAACCTTTTTCTCTTCCCTGATAATTTTCACTCATTTCTGCCCATACCTCACCTCCTCCCATGCCTTCCCATAACTTGTATTCATTATTTCCATATGCACTCCACACAAACTGCCCGAGGATATGGGTTTCCCCAATCCCAAGCACATCTGCACTACATTTTTTTAAGCAACTGCCAATTATTAGTAGTACGTTAAAGGATGGCTTGGTACGGTGAGATTTCTAAACTATGAGTAGATAGTGAAATAAGTTGTTACCATGAAATGCGTACATCAACAAGAGGAAGGTAACAGATCAGATTATGGACAGCACAGTCAAAAGTAAGGAGAGATCATTCATAGCCTCTGTAATTTCCTCATAATTACAGGTTCTCATGCAAATGTCTGGATTACAGGGTCTGGGAGTGGTAGGATCTCCCCTATTAGGGACAGCCCTCTCTCCCACATTTGTGGAGCCTCCCCCACTGGAGCTGGCATGCTCAACCCCCATCAGGACTTACTGCCAACTCCTTTCTGACACTACGTGTTACCTCTTTTTGTGCTTGGAACATGTATCCCATCAGACACACACACTACATGCCACCTCTCCTTCACCAGTATTGTGGTGAGGGCTGACATCCAAGAGCAACTCCTGGACTCGGGACTTATAAGACACCTTTCTTCGAAGGCCCTTAATAGCTTCCACTGTCCGGCAAGGAATGACAGCCTTTAACCACTGATCCAAGCTCTGGCCAGAGACCAGAGAGGAACAAGCTGCCATTGTCACCACTACCCCTACAAGGAGCTCGGTCTCCTCATCAGACTACCTTGCCTTTGACAAGATGTGCTTAGTAGCCTGGTGGAAAGAGCTGGCATAAACCTGCCTTTCATGGACACTACGGCCCTGAAAGCTGACACAGGTGACCCCACAATATAGGCAAGTGGAGGAACGGTCATCAGCCACTCCCCCTTGATTGGGGCTGGCACCTGAAATACCAGCAATGAGCACTTGGCAAAATGGTAGGAGCAATATACAGAAGCAGTATGTAAGGATATTAGTTAGACACATTAGGTAGAAGAAGCAGATAGGTAGAAGTAGTACGTTGGAACATTAGCCAGGAACATGAGGTAGAAGCCTCTGGAAAAACTGCGCTAGAGTTGCCCTCTGCCAGTGGCCTGTTAAGAGCCAGGCACGATAGGCTAAGTTCATGAGAACGAAAGAAATAACAGTTCTAAATCCTTCTCTTTCACTGGGAGCTACCTGACAAATCACCCACTTCACCCTCCACCCCTCACTTGCTAGTGGACCAGACCAATGTGGAGATATTTAAACTATCCTCTGAGTATTTTGTATTATTTTTGCTTGACAATCTATTATTCATGATGGAAAAGAAATATTCAATGCATACAGCAAATACTGTTGTTTAAGGGATAAAACAATAACCAACTTTTGGGTAGTGATGCAATTCCCCTAACATGGCAGAAAGCCTATCAAACCATACCAGTTCATAAGAGATAAACCTAGAAAAAGATCAAAGCATGAGAAAGAATGCAAACTCATGGATAACTAACCTCATAAAAGGTAAGGCTTCTTCCTCAACAAATCAGACTATAGTGCAAAGATGGCTGAGGAAGTGCACCATCCTTACAAACAATAAAGATCCCCATATAATGAACAGGACTGTACTAGACCAACAAACATAAATGGAGTCGATTTACTTACCATCATGGCATAACTGGTTACAAATACAGGGAGGATGTTAAAGGAATAGTTCAGTCTAGGAGGGCCATCTGCAAAGTTTTCACAGGTTTCTGACAACACTCATTCCAGTCAACCCCATGATATATTGCCTTAAAAATCTATGGGTGAATTCATACACATTTAAAATAATTTTCCTACCTTGTGGATAATTGACCTCTACCGTACAAACAAAAAGAAGCTTTGTTAGATGTTTAGTTTTCTAAATTCACCAAAAAAAAAGGAAAAGCGACCTACTTATATATTGGCAAAAACGATTATACACATAATTTACAGTGCAGTTAAAAGTTACTGCTATGAAAATCATTTATCTATTCATTCATATCAACATAATCTAAAGCCAAAGCTCCAGACTGAAGCTGTCTGTTCCAGTATCTGTATTATCATTATTCTTTGAGGGCAAGAAAGGCTAAGTAGAATATGAAGGAACAAGTAGTAAGAGAGGTTTATCCTTAAATAAGCAAGTTACAGTGATTAATGATCACAGACATGATAAAAATACAAGCTTCTATTTAGAAATAGTAAATCATTTACTAAAATCATAGTAAAATTTCTGTATACAAAATATGAACTAAAGTCTCTAATGGAATATATGAAAAACTTGTTTCAAAATACTGGTAAATACCAACCAAAAACTGTTATAAAATAAGGAAGCTGACAACTAAATAATTTCAACTTTTGCATGAAAATAATAAACAATGAAACAAACAGTACATTACACACACATTTCATGAGATGGAAAAAACAAAAACATATAGAACAAAAATTGTAAACGAGCAAGACATGAAGTGGTTAATCTGAGATGATTCACCTTCTAACCAATTTGACTGTGGGGTGGGGAAGCCAGACATGACTAGATACATACACATTACCATGAGAGTAAGACATGCAAATAAGCAAGATATAAACACATATGACTTCAAGTCATGCCCTATTACCACAGTCTTCATTCTGTAATGAAAAGGAAATGAAGCATATAGAAAATATATCAGGAGAAACATTACCAATGAAAAAAAATAACCATGAGAATATTGCACCAATATCTTTTTAGTTTTAACACAATAGATGAAAGAGCTAAACATCTTTATATTTACATAATTTCAAACATATATCTTGTAAACAATTTAAAATTCAGAACAAAAAAAAGTTCTTTCAACCATTATTCTCAAGTCACATACCATTTCTTAACTGTATAATGCTCTTAAGGAGAATTCCAATAATACACCTACAGCATATAATTCATTTTCTGAGAGTTAGAAACATTTTGAAACATGGAAAATACTATTCTATACTTCGATACAATACCATAATGATATTTTAAATTTGATACTTTTCCATCCAGAAATACCTTGCTGTGAACTAATAAGCACCTCTACAATAAATTCATATACACTTTTCCCATTAATGAAATTGCATTACTCAACACTGTAGTAAATTTATATAATATTAAAACCAATAAATCACTGGACCTTCTTTCAACCCGATGTTATTTGTCATTACAAAAATTAACTTTCAGGGATAATCAAAGTCAGAAAAATTCTTTTTCAATACAGATATAACCAATCACATTTTAGCAAGCCTTGAGCATTAACAGATCTATCTAACCCAATAACATAACATAGACTATTACAAAACATAAAAAAAAGTCCCTATTCTATCGATCAAGAGGTTTTCCTATACCAAAAGGCCTGGCTTTACGCCCTAGTTTGAGAAATGCCATACCATGGGTTCGTAGATGACTATACAACTCTACTGGGTTTGTGAACTCTTCCTTGCAAACTACACACTGATTGTCAAACTTACGATTTTCTCCTTCTGCTTTTCTGACCAAAAATTCTTTCTCAGATTTCTTTTTGTTTGCCTCCTTTATAATTTTCTTTCTTGGAGCAACTTTATCTAGTTTCTTCTTTGTTACTGCCTTTTCTATTCTTTTCTTTGTTATGGCCTTAGCTACTCTCTTCTTGATAATTGCCTCAGCTATTTTCTTTTTATTTTTTCCCTCAACTTTTTTTTTAATATTCTCCTTTTCCATCTTCTTTTTCAAAGATACTCTTGCTACTTTTCTCTTTACAACTGTCTCATTTTCTTCTTTTATATCACCTGCCAATTCTTTCTCTTCTATAACGTTCTTTATTTTCTCCTCTTTCACATTATTCAGTCCTTTTTTATCTTTAATATGTCTCAGTTCCTTCACAACAATTTTTTTTCTCTTTGGCTCACTGTTACTTTTCTCATTATCTTCATTTTCATCAGCACTGGATACCTGCAGTTTTACTTTATGGGCAAAAAACATGTGTCTTGCAAGTGAGGGTTCTACAACAAATGAAGCCCCACATTCACGACACACAAATCCATCTGGTTCAGCCTCTTCCCCAAGTTCTTTATGCTTTATTACATGACTGTCAAGTTTTTCTTTTGAATTGGTACCAAATGTGCAAATACTACATTTGAAAGCTTTCTTTCTTTTCTTCTTCCTTTCTTCTTTTTTGATATTTGCCTCTGTATCCTTCTGAGCTTCTTCATTCCTTGAGTGTTTCTTTCTTCTCTTTGATCTAGATTGTTCATCTAATATGGAATCTGGTAGTCTTTTAATCAATACTTTTGTTTTATCTTTTAATTTTGAATCTACCCTCCTCGAGGTAACCTTTTTTGGACTAGGAGGATTTGTTTTGCCAGGAGATCCTTGTGAAGTCTTGTTACCAAGTGGTTTAACTGATGGCTCAGCTGCATAAGTCTTACCAGATGTACTCTTGCATTTTTCCTTTTGAACTTTTGAAAGCACACTATCTGTATCTGACCTATTTGCTGAGGAAAACCCTGGGTTTTCCTTACTGCCAAGAGGTTTAGTGGGTATGAACTGTGAAGTTGGCATAGTTCCCTGGCCACGTGTCCTGATCATGACTTTCTCATCTACTTGCTCTCGATCAAGTCCATGAACAGTACGGAAATGATTCATGAGCGTCTCCTTTTTTACATGATCATATGCTCTACAAATCCAACAAATGTAGCGTCTTTTAGCATACTGACATATCTTGTGAACTATGTCTGTATGACGCTGAAGTTGATAAGTAAAGTTAAAGTGCATGTCACATTCATCACAATGCAAATTCCCAAAGCCATGTTCTTCCTTGAGATGTGTAAGTGCTGAACCAGCATCTTGCATTACAAAGCTACACATTGGACAGGAGTTTGGGTATGCCAAGGCAGCAGCATGTTCTTCTAAATGGTGCAGGAGTGCCATACTAGATGGCAAGGTACGACCATCACACAAACTGCACACCAACAACCCCTCCTCCAAATGACAAACCAGATGGCGTCCAAACATTTCTGGGGTGAGAGCTTTAGTGCACACTTGGCATTGCCGACAACCAGCAGAAGAGGGTGTTGGCGTGGCTGTACCAAGTGTGCAGCGTCCCAAGTGGACACTTAAACCTCTCTCACCATGGAAACGACGACCACAACGATCACACTCAAATTCTGATGTATCAAAAGGTACATGAAGTGGATCATGTTCTTCATTCAAATGTGCCAAAGCTGTTGGTACATCTGGCAATGATGTACAACAGAAAGCACAGCTGGCTGGATAAGAAAACTGCTCATGTACATGGAGCTCAAAGTGCTGCTCCAAGTCATTTGAAGAGGTGAACTGAGTACCATTACAATATATACACAAAATTGCACCATCCTGTATATGACCAAGACAATGACGTGCAAAGTCCTCACCAATGGCAACCATACCACACACCTCACATTGTCTTTCTGCTGCCTCACCTTCGCATGCACGTTTGTGCCTTCTAAAATCTTTATTGTCAACATACTTATACCCACATCGATAACAAACTTTTGGTCTTAACTTGTCCAGCTGATCCATGTCCTTCTTTGCTGGACTTTCTTTCATCGTGGATTCCTTACACTCGAATTCTTTTGGAGAACTCTTATTTGTAGCTTTATTTTTAATCTGTTTATCTACTTTTGCTGCCTTAGCACTTTCTTGAGGAGTTATGTCTGGAAAAAGAGTCTTGTCAATGACACTGCTAACTGTGGGGACATCCCTTATTCGTGCTTCATGCAACTCCTCAGCACTTAAAGCAACAGGTAATGTCACAAATGCATTTCTTGGTTCTTGACCATTAAAATATTGATGCTGATAGCCTAATACCTCATGATGCAAGGTACAGGTTTTGGTGCGGTAATGATTGTCTCGCCGATGTTCACGATCATGATGAGCTCTTAATTCATCTTTGGAACGGAAAGCATTTGTACAAAACTTGGACTTGTATACATAATGAACCCTTGTTATTATAGTAGGATGAGCTTCTGCTAAGTGAGCTCTGACTTTTGCATTTGTATCACGCTCTTCCTGCGCATGCAACTGCACGGCTAAGGAACACATGGGGCATGTTAAAAGACACCGAAATGTTGCCAAGACTTGTTGTCCAGGTGATGTACATTTGTGAAACACCAAGCTCTCAAATGTATTATGGCACACCACACACTCATAGGACTTGGCACAGTGTTCTGCAATCCAGTGTGTCAAGAAATCATCTTGAGATTTAAAGAAACACACCTGACACTCAGTGCATACAATACCTGAACGACGAAATTGGTGCCCACAAGTGTTGAGATGATGCACAAATTCTCTTGGACCATCACATCTACTACCACATTCTGGGCACACAGATATGTTAGATGTATTGGCTGGTGGGTGAGTGAGGATATGGGCTTTCGCTGCACATACACTAGGTAAAACCAATTGGCATTTCTTGCACTCTACACGCTGGTCTGAGTAAGGCTGGTCTGTGCGCATGTGAGCCATCAATTCACGCACACTGTGAAACATTCTCTCACACAAGTAACATCTCACAGTTCGCTTTCTTGGGGAAAGCCTGTAACAAACAGTAAAACAGATTTTCTATGAAAGTATAAATAACCAATATATCAATTTTGCATTTCAGTACACATTATCTCACACACTTATAAAAGGCAGGTATATAAACCCAGGCACCTATAACAGATAGACTAGTCTAAGTAGGCTAAAGTTTCTCAGTTTTCGATTCATTTTTAATCAGAAATGGTTTCAAATGACAAAATATCAAGGCCAAGCAGTCATACCTAATTTCTTAAGGAAGAAACATATAATGAAGCAAAGGATGGATCACCAGAGAACAAAAAGTTTGGAGAGGAGATATAATCTATAATCATTATAAAAATAGCATCAGAAGTTAACAAAATTGTAGTAGGATGTAAAGAAACTGGATGTAGGGTCCACAGTTTACACAATTAGAGTAGGACATAAAGAAACTAATAATCAAACAGATAATGAAAGGTTCTCATGAGATGAGAGAGGGATTTAAGAGATTTGAAAAATATATTCAATGGGTATAAACATAAATTCAAAGTAGCTGAGGGGATTCAGTAGGTACATAGCAAGAGGAAAGAAAATTAATTCACTAAACAGTTTTCTAGATGTCCTGGAGGCTGTTCAATCACAAGGAATAGTTATAGCACAAACAGACTCCACTGGGTGAGAAAGTGCAGAAGGAATAACTTTTAAGGTCTCATGAACATACTCAAAAGCACATGTATAGGTAAGCTGAAATGGTTTTGGAAATATGGAAAGAATGAGCAACACAAGCAGAGCTTGACAAAGAGGGTATACATATATATGTCAGAAGTGGAGGGGACAAGGTAAAGGGGGAGACCAAACTGGAAATGAAGGGAAAGAGTGTAAAAAGAGTGGTCCAGATGGGAAGGGCACAGTACTGTTGTAAAGAAATGAATGCTGAGCACGTTGAGGTGAGACTGTATTGGGAGGATCTTTGTTTCACTGAGTAAATTATAAGTATTTGTGGTTGCTAGGCTGTCAGTGATCACTCTGAGCGCTCTATTTTGTGTGCTTTGCAGCTTTGTTATAGTTGCTCCAGAGAGAGTAGATCAGGCAAGGGAGTTATAGTTTTGAGTGGAGTGGATGACTTGCTTGTAGAGGATGCTAAGGGATATATATATATTCTTAACTGTTTGCTAGTTCCTGCATAAGCAAGGTAGCGTCCAGAAAAGTTGACTGAGCCATAGAGGAAAAAAAAATTCTCATCTGGCTCTTTCCTCTGTTCCTCCTTATAGAAAGAAATACAGAAGGGAGAGATTTCCAGCCCTACATTCCTAACCCTGTTAGTCACCTTCAAAGACATGAAGAAGACATATGGGCAGTATTCTTTCTCACCTAAATATATCATTTTACACATTCTTTTTATATTCAATTATCCCAGGACCAATTTCTATGAAAGAGTCCTGGGCAGGAATGTAAAGGTAAAGGTATATGTCCCTTCAATACACTTGATAACTTTACCCTTAATAACAAATCTGAGAATTAAAGTTTACAAAAAAAGATCAAGATCATACCTCTTCATTCCTGGGGGTATCTTATCTGGAGAACTTAATCGTATTCTTATATCTTCATTACCACATTCTGCAAACTCCTCATTTTCATCCACCTCAAAATTGTCATCCAAAGACCCATTACAGTATTCTTCAGTAAGTTTGCTTGTTGACCTACCAACAGGTTTCAACACAGGCAATTTATTGACTGTTCCATGACCCTTCAACTTTCTCTTGAGCTTATGACTTGCAAGCTGAAATTTGATTTGCTCATTAGCTCCTGTATAAAAATGAATTACAGGACTAAGAGTCTATGTAATGCATATCCCTTACTCTTTTATCCTATCTACCACCAAGCAGTATCCTTAATTAAAGAAGGAGAAAATTATCAAGGATTATCAAACAGAGGAGTACCAGGGATTATCAAACTGAGGAGTAATGTCCAGCATTCAAAACAATGTGATTTTAAATCTAGCACAAGTACCATGGTGTTATTCAGTATCATGTGTAATCAATGATTCATGTCAAAGCCCTAATTTAGTTCATTCTTCTTTAAGGAGCAATTGATAAAACTGGATGGGAGTGCTACATATGTTAAACACAAATGTAGTAACATAAAATCTATGGGGTACGGTGAAATACAGGATGGAATGAGAAAAGTGACAACCTCAAGAGACAAGTGATGTACCATCACAAGAACAAGGGTAAACTTCTTGAAAGATGTGCTATGAATAACAGTTACAAAAATGCTGAAAAATGATAAAGTGTGTGTGTCTCCAGAATCCTTGAGCTATGGTCCACACAAAGAAATGCTTCCTTTGCTCACTATCTAGCTATTATGTGTATATATGGCAGTAACAAGATGGCATTCATTTGCCTGTGCCATCTAAGCTTGCTAATGGTTCCCAGTGAAGGTCGGTCTGCAGATGGGGTATGTGATGTCTCCATGGTTGTTCAATCTGTTTACAAATGAGGTGTTAGGGAGGTAAATACAAGAGTTTTGGAGAGGGGGCAAGTATGCAGTCTGTTGGGAATGAGAGGGCCTGAGAAGTGAGTCAGTTCTTGTTCGCTGATGATACAGCACTGGTGGCTGATTTGAGCTAGAAACTGCAGAAATTGGTGACTGAGTTTGGAAAAGTGCATGAAAGGAAAAAATTGAAAGTAAATGGGAATAAGTTCAAGGTCATTAGGTTC
>JAUUDZ010073640.1:0-20351 GCA_032361705.1 Panulirus versicolor
GGATTCTTAAACCCAGGTATCTTACAATATCTTTTTTTCTAAGACCTCTCACACCTGGTCCATTCCCCTTCCCTGTCTCACTACCCAAATCAGATAAACATCATTAAACATCTTTTTTGGAATTCACGCCTTCCCTCCCCGCTAACACTGATATCTAAGTCTGCTCTGAGAAACTGGTAGTTATGTTAAGATACCACCAATTTTTTTTGTATTGTTTTTCTAGCAGTTAATCCCAGTGACTGAGGGACTGATTCGTCTTTATACGAAGTACTGCTCTAACATCTTGAGTAGGTATTATCCTTGCGTGCTTTCTAACCTTCTATAGATATTACTATGTTTTCTGCTCCCGAGAAATGGCTATTTATGTGCGCTCACCAGCGAATAGAAGACGGGTTACTTCGCCCCTGGTAACTCAAGGTAGCACAGGGAACGCATGGGCAAAACAGGTAACAGAAGACCTAATTGTCTCTGACAAGTCTATATGCTAGAAACAGTGAAGATTTCTAAATTTCCAATCTACAGTAAAGGAAAAGGCTCCCCTCCACCCACCAAATGAAAAGATGCAGACAAAAACATATGAAATCCCATCTACGAAACTAGAATACTTATTTAATGAGATACCAGGAGAAATAAAAAGAATTTACTCGGAGTTGTCACAGAAACGTTCAGAAGACTTGTCTCATGGCTGAAGGCAGTACCAGATGAGCTCCAAATTGACGACTGCAATAGTGGAGTAACCACCGAAAAACATAGTACATCAAGCAAGATACATGATGAGTGGAAGTGAGGTGGACGAAGGAGTCCAACTTTCAGCACCAAACTAATAAGTTATACGGTAAGTGCTACGTTCTCGCTTCGCCATCATGACAAAATCTCGCCCTAGATAGGTACTCCCTCTCCCCAGCATATCATCCGAAAGGTAAATAACCATAATGGAACCTTACGTGGCACAGAGAAAAATGAATTCTGAACTAACTGTAGCCAGTGCTTGCTCAGGGGACAGAGGGATCGTAATTGCTGCTCTTTAAAAGAAAAGGTAGAAAAAGGTACATATTATATTACCATTTTCTTTAAAGAAGGACCATAGATTTTATTCACTGTAGATTAATGTAATCAAAGTATTGTCTATTTATGTTTTGATGATATTCACTTTAACAATATCTACTGCTGAACAAACTTTTGTCCACGTTTACATTACACCTTCCCTTAACTTCATGTCGTTATCTCGGGTTTCTGTATCTAAATTTGAAGAAATATATTGTGAATTGCATTAGCGAAATTTAGTATGCTGAGAACTTCTATCAAATCCTTTCGAAGTCTTATACTTTATCTTTATGTAATATCTTATTTGATCTCTGACTACTTCTCCTTGAGGCTTATTACTGTTATAATTACATTTTCTTTTTTGCATTTAATGTTCGATGTATTAGTCTTCGATAAGGTTATGTGACCGCAAATCAAAGGCGAATTTTAAGGGTAGGCCGTTGTGCTGTGTAGCTCTTTTCCTACACCACTAAACTTCTGAAATCTTTACCTTCTCTAACTTTCCTCACACCTACGACTTGCCCACTTTTTAAGGGCGAGATTATGCATTTTGTGGGATTATTCTTCCTCTTATCTTCTTTAATTGCCTCTCTTCAACCATTATTCTTTTGGTTTCATTTAAGGCTGGGCCTCGATGAGGTCTTTCGTCCGGGACTGGAGCCTTTGACAAAAATACAGTGACATTTAGCACGTGATATGATGTTTTGCATCTGGCACTCCTAATCGGTGCTGCCAATCTGGGTTAAACAACGGATGCTTTTTCTTAATTCGTTCCCCCTCACTTTAGCTTTCGTGCATACCTGATAAATGCGCTGTTGAAGTAGAGCATCACTTAATGTTTAAAGCAGGGACGGGCAAGAGGTGGTCTGTGGACCGTGTCCTACCCTTCAAGATGATGTAATCCGGCCTGTGAGATCAGTAGGGATTAGAAGTGAAAAAGAAAACGTGAGTTCAGAGGCTGAAATTTCAGCCAGTGACAGTGAGACAGTCGGAGACAGCTAGAGGAGGAGGAGCGAGGTAGGTGTGAGAGAGGTTAGGCGGGCTGGTCTAGTGGACCTTGACCTGTAAGCTTCTTGAATATATATATTTATTGATATTTATTATACTTAACCACCGTCTCCCGTGTTAGCGAGGTAGCGCAAGGAAACGGACGAGGAATGGCCCAACCTACCCACTTACACATGTATTTCCATAAACGCTCACACACGCACATATACATACATATACATTTCAACGTATACATACATATACATACACAGACAGATACATATGTACACATATACATATTCATACTTGCTGCCTTCATCCATTCCCATCGCCACCCCGCCACACAAGAAATAGCGCTAGGAACAGACAAAGAAGGCCACATTCGTTCACACGCATTCTCTAGCTGTCATATGTAATGCACCGAAACCACGGCTCCCTTTCCACATCCAAGCCCAAAAGACTTTTCCATGGTTTAACCCAGACGCTTCACATGCCCTGGTTCAATCCATTAACAGCACGTCGACCCCGGTATACCACATTGTTCAAATTCACTCTATTCCTAGCACGCCTCTCACCCTCCTGTATGTTCAGGACGCGATCGCTCAAAATCTTTTTCACTCCATCCTTCCACCTCCAATTTGGTCTTCCGCTTCTCCTTCCCTCCACCTCTGACACACATGTCCTCTTTGTCAATCTTTCCTCACTCATTCTCTCCATTGTCCAAACCATTTCAACATACCCTTATTATTATAATTTCCCCCTTAGCATTGTAGCACCCAGAACAGACAAACAATTGCCTTATTAGCAGAAACATTCTCTGATTGTCGTATATAATACACTGAAACCAGAGCCCACCATTCATAGGTAAGCCTTACAGATTAACACCATGGTTAACCATGATCACTTCATGTCCCCTGGCTCACCACAGGATGATACGTAGCCCATATTATACCACATCGATCCAGTTCATTCTGTCCTTTGCACCACTTTCAGCCTCCTGAATTTTCAGGACCCAATCCCCAAATTTTCTCCTGCTGCATCCATCCATCTCCTAAGCCTCTCTCTCCCCTTGTACCCTCTGCTCTACTCATCCACTCAATCACAACACTACTTTCACACCACGCTAGTTCATTGCTTTTCCGAAGATGATCAAGCTGTTCCACACGTTGTTATCAGGTATTTCATATCCAGTACATCCACTCTCATACTTTCTTTTGTATTTAAGACCTAAGACTTCAATAACACAATACTTTCCAGTTACTGTACCCTCACATTTACCCATTTTTACTCTCACAAACACAAACCCCTTGCTGTTGAATTGAGTTATTAGGAAATCCTGCTGTGAAGGCATGGGTATAGATATAAAAAGGACATAAAAGGAATAACAGAAAATATCTACTTCAAGTGGGCACTTATAAGGACAGAAGAAGGACAGAACTAAGGACCATGTGCATGAAAAGGTGATCATCATGAAGACTTGATGAGGGATGTATATGGAGTATATTTTGCATAATTCTCAATGACAAATACCAGGTAAAAGGGATGTCAGATATACATATAATGTAATAAATGACAGATGTAGATTGATAACCAATTCGTGTGTTCTTTTGAACCATTCTAGTCACCTCCTGTTGTGGAAGTATACCGCAAACGGATGGAGTTCACCAGCAACGATGAATATGCTCTGTATGTGCGAGATCACATTTCTCCTGGTATGACAGTTCGGTGTTGTCGTACATATGAGGAGGTTTATGAAGGAGACATTGGCCGTGTTGTACGTGTGGATAGAGGTTCTCTGCACAATCTGAATGTTCAGGTTAGTATAAGCATTACTTTTAAAATTGTGTATAGATTGAATGTATGTGATTCTGCTTTTAATGGCACAGCTGTACATATGTACATTGTAGATCGATAGTAGAAAAAGTTTTAAGACACCTTAAGCATTTGTATCAGTATTTTGTAAAGATGAATGGAGTTGGAATTAGGAGTGAGAACTAACACAAAGGATGTTGCAGATGTTTATGTTAGTAGAACATATCTTTGCAGCAGATTAGTTAGATCCACCATCTCAAAGGTGATATTGTGGAAGGGATTAAACAGAATCACACAAGAAGCCTACCAGCATGCAAATTTCCTCAGAAAATTATCTGGATTGATCGTAGTCATAAGTATAAGTTATGATAACTGGTAGCCAAAGTATTTAGGGAGATATTAAGCCACTTTGCTTTAATATGGCACAAATATAATATTTGAGAAATCTTGAGAAGTCACCATTTTTCAGTGTGATTATGTACTGTAATGATGTGATATATACTTTTCAACTTGTTATGCTCGAATCATCACTTTCCGGTATCAGTCATTCTAGAGTTGCCCGGAAATGCCGTATACAACTTCATGAAAAACCATGATATACTAGACCGGTCAGAAGTATATCTCATTTTCCCTAAATTTCTCATTTTCTTTTACCAAACACTTTCTTTAAGGTTTCATATACCAGAGTGATTATACCACAGGTAAATACACATCATTCTAACAGTTGTAAGAAACAACCCACATAACTTTAATTTTCTGCATTTATATACTTGTGGTATAGTTCTATGCTCATTTCTCCATTTAGTCTGCTTTAGTTACATATAGTTACACTTCCATGTGGAAGGAAAAATCTGGCCTTTTAGACAGGCAAAATAGGAAAGCAGGGATTGGTGCTACCTCAGAGGCACTCTCCCACAGAACATGAGGAGGTATGCCACCTGAGCTGTATGCCGTGTCCACCTGGTTCTGGGAGAGTACCTAGAAGACCCTGCATGAGAAAAATGAAGGAGGTAGCATAGGTTCAGAGGAAGTAGGTGGGTTAGGAGGATTAGAATCTGAATCACCAACAGTTGATTTAGAGGAGAACAAGGTACCAAAAAGAATAGTTTTATAGTTGAGTTATCAATAGATTGATCATGTTGGAGAAGAGGAGGAAAGGCTGAAGTACAGAAGTTCTTAGAGATGCTTTTGGTTAAGGACAAAAATCATCTGTCATCAGAAGAAGTCAAATCAGCATGCTGTGTAATGATTTGAAACATAAATGAAAGCAGAGGGAGTTTCTGGGGAAGGGAAGAGTTTCATGCATCATCCATGCTGTGACATGCTTCAGAGCAGAAGTAATTAAACTGTGATTGAGGAGAAAAAGATTAAGAAAATGGGATGTAGGCATCATGACAGAAAAGTTAGTTCCCATACCAAGGAAAGTCAGTAAAGAAGCAAGGCAGGAATAACCAGTAAACTCTACAAAACATTTTGAACTCTCCCACAGTGCCAAAGCTGGTGTTTTAGAGGTGGTGATAGGGGATTGGCATGTCAAATTAGAAGTAACAGAAATAAGATTATGGTCAAAGTACCTTAAGGGGGCAGTAATTGTGTATAAGTAGTGGGAACGTTCAAAGGTAAAAAAGAAGTTATGTTAAAAGAGTGGTCATGACAGTCAAAAACTCGTTTAGGGTGTGTAATTAACTGTTGTAGATCATTGAGGAGAGTAAATGAAAAGGCCTTGGCTTCACCAGGATCATCCTGGGTAGAGCCTAACCAATCTTTCTGGTTTACATTGAAATCCCCTGCATAGAGGATCTCAGTACATGGATGAGAGGAAAACAGAGATCTGTGGCAAGAAGTTGAAATTTTGTATGTAGTTGGAGGAATGGGGGAAATAAACAAAACATAAAAGCCAGGTAATAGAAGGTAGAGAGATTTTGAGCCATATGTCATCAAATTTAGAAGACTCAAGATCCACTAGGCAAGCAATAGGTTTTTCGTATTACAGTGGTACAGACTTCACCCTTGGAGTGGAAACAATGATAGAGCTTATGGTTGAGATCTGATATTGTAGAGGAGAAGCAGCCTTGGACAGATGGATTTCAATGAGGGCAGTTGGATTTCAGTGAGAAGTAAAAGATCAAGGAAGGGGGCAGTTAGATGGTGTTCAACTGAGGGAAAGGTAGAATTAAGACCATGAATATAGCAAAAATGGATATGAAAAGAATCATATCTAAGAGCTGTAATTATTGAAGTGGGATGGATCTTGGTTGAGTGATGGTTGTTAAGTGGGCCCTGTGATCCGTGCATCCCCTCTTGACTGGTGTTGCAGCTCTGAATTGGCATTTGAGAGTTTTGTGATGGCTGCCACTTGACTTATAGTATGCCATTTGAATTATATTTTGCAAAGTAAAGATAGAAAAAGAGATAAAGATGTGTTGTCAAGTGTTGTGTATGAGAAAAGTGTTTGTTATACCAGCAATCCACATATGGTTGAGCCAAGGGAAAACAAACAGTGATCTGGACCTGAAAGGGGATATGTAACAAATGCCACAGTACTGACTCATTGCATTGCAGCCACTATCCTTCTCAAAACCCAAGCAGTAGTACCTCCCTGGTAAATGGCTGCCTGACACCCACTACTGCTACTACTACTACTACTACTACTACAAAATAGTAGCAACAGTGCTTGCCACTTATTGTACCAATACAAATCGTATTATTTTAGCCCTGTAACCTATGTTTCTCATGGTCATATTTTGCTTATACAATGGGGGCATATTTATTATAATTTGATTTTCCCCCAGGTTGACTGGCATCGAAAAGGAGGAACATATTGGGTTAGATATATTCATATTGAACTCTTGGACCAGTCACCACCACCATTAGCTACTAGTGGTCCAATTAGAGTGGGAGACAAAGTAAGAGTGAAGAGTTCTGTGGTTACCCCAAAATACAAGTGGGGCTCAGTAAACCATCGCAACATTGGCGTTGTTACAAGTAAGTGTCGAAGTATCTTTTTACCGTTCCTAATGGCTGAGTATAAGCTTTATTGCCCATCAACGGTTATCAGTGGCTTTTGACGGCCGATAATGGCTGTTAACCCGTTGTTCCCGCTATGAACGACAACCGCTACAGGTTAATTTTGCCTCAAATGCCACAACAGACACCTTCCTCCCTCAGCCGCAAGTGGCAACACTCGACATTGCCTGAGTCCAGGTCTGGCTTCCCCACCCCTGTCGTATAAATAAAAAAAGTTTTGGCTGACCTGAATTTCGTCATTAATCATCTTGGACCACGATCAAAATTGCCGCCATACATCACACGTCGGTACATGGAAGGGGGAGGGAGGGAAGGGGGGTGGGGGAGCGAGGGTTAGGGGGTGGGGGAGGGAGGAAGGGGGAGGCCAACAACCCTCGTATACTTAAAAGTATATAAAATACACTTTGGTAAATACTTACTAATAATAAATATATTTTCCCCAGGACTTCGGTAAAATATCCTTATTAACAAGTACGAAGTCCAGTGTAAAACTTAATTAGAAAACTTTCCATTCTGAAAAACCATCTGTTCTTTCAAATGCGAAGAACAATGGCGTTCTCTTTAGCCAGAGACCCAGTCCACAGAAAAGGTTATCATGAAACGAAAACTAGAAAAAAAGAAAACGTAGGCTATACCTTTTTCAGCGTTTTCGAATGTGCTTCGAAAATGTTATATTGTAGAAAATGGAATCCATTGTCACAAAGGGTATGAAATTAAAGTAGTTTCCCTTTATCATGCATGACATTCGACTGTCAGACTCACTATGTTAGAAATGTGTAATATCCAGGATTATAGTGTGTCACAGAGCGCATGCGTCAGTTGCCTCACCGTGAAATTCATTGAATATGTTGAACACGACAGTATGGCCCTTGAGCACGACGGTATGGCCCTTGAACATGATGGTATGGCTCTTGAACACGACGGCATGATAGTATGATCCTTGAGCACGACAGTACGGCCCTTGAACATGATGGTATGGCTCTTGAACACGACGGCATGACCATTGAACACAATGGTATGGCCCTTGAGCATGATAGTATGACCCATGAGCACGACAGTATGACCCTTGAGCAGGAAGTTATGGCCCTTGAACAGATTGGCATGGCCAATAAGTACGCCGGTGCGGCCCTTGACCGTAAGGGAGCAGTGCATCGTAATCTAGGGTTGTAATTTTGTGTTTAAGGTCGTACCGTCGTGCTCAAGGGCCAGGCCGTCCTTAGGGCTCGAGCAGTCGTGTTGAAGGGCCAAACCGTCCTTAGTGGGTCGTGCCGTCGTGGTTAAGGGTCGTATCGTGAACCTTTAGGGACAAGGTCGGGCCGTAAATGAAATATACATACGATTGTGAAAGGAAAAAAAAAGACATGGGAAAGGGTTTACGAATTTTGAAGGAGGTGAAAAACCTGTGTTTTAAAATGTGGGGGACATTGTTATTGGGAAAGGCATGAGAGAAGAGAGTTCCAAAGTTTCGAAGTGTAAGGGAATACGCAGTTATGTTAGATCTTGTTTTTATTAATCATAAATATAAAAATTCGTTGGAAACGACCATCTAACGTCCTTTATATTCAAATAAATTCTAACTAAACATAGGAAGGATACTTTATATATTTAAATGTTCTCTGTTTCTTCTGGTTTTTCAAAAGTCAATAAAACCTGCAGTACTGAACACCAACTGATATAGTCGTATCGAGGATAACTTTAGATCAACTTGATCTCACTTCAGGTGAAAAGCGCATTCAATTAGTGAGCTAAATCTCATAATCTTAGTGGTTTAAAGACCTTTGGGCAGATATAAACATAAAACACAATTAGATAAATTAATTAAGCGAAAGCCTATTACTTTGTAAGGATAGGAAATACTAGTTACGAATGATTACCACATTTCATATTGCAGTTACGATCCAGTATTGTGGATGATGAGGACAACGATCAACCAGTCTCATTGGGCTGACCAGCCAAGGTGTGTCTGCTGACTCGATACCTCGCTCCGACTGATGCCCCATTCACAGGTGTCGATATATCTCCGTCAAAGCGGCTGATTACTGCTGATTCCCTCCCACCTCCCCTATCTCAGCTGCCGATAACCTCATCTCATTTGCCGATACACTTATCCTCGTCAATGCATCCATCCACAAAGTAGGTTTACACCTATTCTCCCCTTTGTCAATTCATCTATCTCAACCACTGGCACATTCATCTCAGCTGACGAAATACATGTATCATCAGTCAGTCCATATGTCCTAGCTGCTGACACATTCATTCCATCTGCCGATACTCTCGTCTCCCATCTGTCAATCTATCTATCCCAGCAGCCAATTAACCTGTCTCAGCTTCTTATATGTATCCCAACTCCCGATACACCTACCCACAATTCTGTAACTGTCTACACATCGAACCTAACTTCAGTTACATCCATCATAGTTGCCGATATGCCAATATACCAGTCGATACTCCCATTTCGGTTACCGGCACACATATCACACATACCGAGACCAGCATAGCACCTTCTGATACAAGCTTTCCAGTTGATAATACACCTATCCCAGCTACCGTTACCCCATCCCATATAACAATGCACCCATACCAGCTGTCCAATAACATCATGCATACCTTGCATATGCAGTACGTTGGTTTTGGAGGCTCTTCTACCTCCATAGCTCAGTCTGAGATCAAGCTGCCGACTTGCTTCTCAGCTCATTAAGGTCGTTGGAGGCCTCAACCCCTGGGCCTATCAGATGTGGACGTGTCTATCACACTTTGTAGATAGTTGTCCAGACTCTTTTAAACTTCTCTTTACAGTGTACAGTGCGTCTAATGGCTGCAGGTTATCCATCATGCAATTTTGGACCTTAGATATTCATAATGTCTTCTATTTCTTTATTCATTACACCTTTCGATTTCACATATTCATACATGCCTATCGTGTCGATAGGTGAACTATATTTGAGTAAAGAAAACCAGGCTTCCCAGAATTGTTCAAGTACGAATTACAATATACCTTTCTAGTCTGCGCTCCAGTGACTACAGCCTTAGTGTTGTCATTCGCTTCCTTTGATTTAGATCCTTGACAATGTCAGTGTGGACTGTGAAGTGTTAGCACACAGCAATATTCTGTTAGAGCGAGTATTAGTGCTTCGGAGACCGTCATTACTGGTTTTACCTCTTTAGTCTTTAAGGCCCGTAAGATCCAGCTTACCATCTCATTTCAGAAGTCAGCTGTTGCTCTGTTGTGATCGTTGAAGGTCACCTCATAAGACACTGATACTACCAAGTCTTTAGATAATGCTCACTTGAATATGATGACTCCCTGTTACCACACTGACGAAAGCGCAGGAGGAGGAGGAGGAGGAGGAGGGAGAAGCAGAGGGAGGAGCAACAGCAGCAACAACCCGCTGATGCAAACGGAGACGACCGTCCTAGAGGAGAATAGTTTGAACTGAGATAATTTCTTCACTTTCCTTGACGGAATAGGAGAAACTTTTCTCCATCAAGGGAAGATATGAAAACGTGGCTCGTACCTGCATCTATGTCAGCTACGAAGATGAGAAATAGCAGAGGAGGAAGTACAGTTCCCTGGGGAAACCAGGCTATTGACCGTAAAGGCACTGGAAATTTGGTAGTCAAGATGCATGTACATCTATCTTCAAACTGTAAAAGTTATTCACAAATAACGCATTTTGTACGCTGACATAGCGTAGACATATCTATCAAAGGCGCACAACAATGTCTGTGCATATTACGCATACTAATTACATCACTATTATGTATGTCCTATAGTGTCTCTGCAGTTATACCTGAGTGACCAGGTAAGGACATATTAAAATAATCTTCCTCCCCTAAAACCATATCTACCAATGTAACGCCCCTTAGTTACCAGTACAACCAAGCAAGTTTTTAAATCACACATATCTCCTGCCGATATTCTTATTCCAGCTGTTAATACAATGAATATTGGCAACCGATACACCCATCCCAGCTGCTAATTCAGTCACACCCAGCTAATGATACACTGAACTCATTTACCTACACAACAGGTCCCACCTTCCGATACACCCACTCCACTCACCCGATACACCGATCCCAGCCGTCAATACGTCCATGGCAGCTGCCGATACACAACGAGGTGGCCACTGTCAACGGCCGCTACCTTCCATCATCAATCCGATAACACTTGAATACATCTATCTACCTCCTGATGACCAGATGGATCCGGCTTAGGTCATCACTGAAGGAGCTGGTGGTGTATTGCTGTGTCCCTCAACACCTCCCTCGTGTACCCGTCACTCTGACAACCTGAGTTGTTCCGTCCACCAGCATGTCAACATTAACTGCTCCCACTAACACCATGTTAACCTAACACCCAGACTAATCCACACTCACCCTCCCACACCCCTCTCTCTCTCTCTCTACACACACACAAACACACACACACACACACACACACACACACACACACACACACACACACACACACCGTGATCAATTTGTACGTACTTCTCGCCTTGAACACTTTGACAAATATGTATCCTAACACATTGACTAACCGTACTTAGTCCTTGCAACGCCTTAATTATAACTACTTCCCCTAACAAGCTGACGACACCTAGGTGTGTCCTTACCACTTTGATTACACATAGAAGTTTCCATTATTCACTTTCGCTATACCTACATCCAACACTGATTACAATACAGCAAGCAGGAGGCTAGGCTTCTCATCGAGGATATTCTAAATCACAAAATAAAGGATCTAATACTCACCCTTTATAACACCCTGGTCAGGCCTCCAATGGAATATACTTTCAGTTCTGGTCACCAAACCGGACCAAAGATGAAGAGAAACTAGAAAATTACATAAAAAAACTAATTCCTTCACACAGAAATAAGCAGCAAGAGGAAAGACTCAAAAATCTAAAAGCATCCTCTCTCAAAAAGTGCAGACTGTGAGATCTAAAAAAAAGCTTTCGAAATATTAAACGATTACGACAAAATATCATACGAAAATATTTTCATTTCAGACAGAGATTCAGTAGCAAGAAGACAAAAGAGATGTAATATTAACGTGGGCAAAGGTTCTTACACTTATAGAGTGGTTGAACATTGGCTTAAACTATCTTCCAGATGTTGTAAACTGAAAGACAATTGATATCTTCAAATCAAAGCAAGAATTAACTTCAATGATGTTATCAGTTATCGATTATCCTGAATCTTTTACTTTCATTTCTTATTCGGTTTTTCAATCTGTCTAACTGCAGAATCCTGTCTTGTGCCATATACCAGCTTGACTGTCTTCCTAACTGTCTTCCTAACATCTTAACTACACTTATACTTTCCACCATCCGGGAAATATCTATTCCCTTCCACCGCTAGGACAACATTTACTCCCTTCCAACTTGACAACATTCGCTCCTTCTTTTAAACCTTGGTACAAGTTACTCGTCATCACAACTCTGACATTCACTACATCCCGTACCTGGACAACACTTCCTGTTCATCCCTGGCCAGACAACGTTTCCTCCTTGATCCGATCCCATCTTCCCCCATTCTATATGTACCTCCAATCTCCAATCTCCAATCTATATGTACCTCATCTCCAATCATACCATCCCCTCATCATCTTCTTCCTTTCTTTACAACACCGCCCAGGTCACTCACCTCTCCCTTCCAAGCCCTCGCTTCTCCTTTTTCTTTCCTCCCTCCCCATTCTCATTTCTAACATCTCTTTACTACTCCTCCCACACCATTTTCACTTTCCCTCCCCACCACTTCCACCCCATTCTCCTTCCCATCCTTTTTAACGAATCCAGTAGAGTTCTTAAGCCTTACATATGGCAAATAATTCAAAAATATCTTCAGGGGTTATATACCTAGATTTCCAAAAAGATTTAGACAAAGTATCACATAAAAGCTAGTTAAGATGTAATCACTTGGAGTACACCTGGAGTCATCTTCGGAGGTCTTCTACCCTCACAGCTCGGGCTGAGCCCAAGAGGCTGAGCTCGATGTTTGGTCGACTATCCTCTGGGAAGTGGCGGCCTAGAGACCCATGTGATCATCTAGCTGCTCTGGTAGCACTTTGTATATATTTATACAGGGCCTTCCTGAAATACTCAAATGTTCATCCCATGGTGTTTCTGTTGGCTGTAGGTGATGTGTTTCGAAGTCTTAGAGGCCCCTGACGTGAAAGACGTTTTCTCATTTTGTGCTCATGGAACCTTTCGAGTTTGGAGGTAGTATTTTATCGAGTCTTCCATGCCTCTCGTGCAAATGGGGTATAATATGTGAATGCAGGTTGGGAAATCGAGTACTCGCGGGGATTGTGGACCTGCTTCGAGTCATACTAAACAAAGCATCATAGTGACAACGTGGCAAGTCGGGTGCCACAACGATCAGTTCTAGGTATCATACTTTTCAACATCTACATTAGTGATCTGGAAACAAGACTCACCAGTAATACCGTAGTTTGCGGACGATATCAAACCTACACAGAAGAAGACCGATTCAAGGGGACTGAGACAACTGTATTAGCTGCATACGACCAAGCAAATAGAATATCAGGCTTCATAGCGAGAAAAAACAAGAGAACACAAAAGACGATACTTTCTCTTTACAACATCCTATTCAAACCACATTGGGAATACACTATTCAGTTCCACTCATCAAATGCTAGCAAAGACGGAGAAAAAACCGAACGAATTAAAAAGATAGTATCAAGACTAATTTCGTCCCTTAAAAAAAGTTCATGAAAAAAGAATCAGAGATCTGGAATAATTTCTCACAAAATTGCTGACTCCATGCAAGTGCAAGAGAAATTTTCCAAATATTGTAACTCACGATGGTTTCTTCACGTTAAAGAAATTCAATAGAAATCACGGTATGAAGATGGGGAAGGAGATGTGATACATAAGTGGGCAATGTTTCTTTAGCCTCAGAGTTATGGAATAATGGAATGCACTTCCAGGAGGCGTTGTCAAAGCAAAAGCTATAGATAATCTAGAACACGACTACACAAGCACTTAAGTGACATCAATCATCAGTGAATGACACATTTATTTGTACACGACACGCCTGCTCAAGACTGACAATACAATACGCATGTATTTCACTTTCTTTTTCTTTAGATAGCATCCTACTTGCACGATAGGCATGGGAGACTTTGTAAAATACTGTCTCATAAATCTAAACAATGGGGGCACTTTGAATATCTGGGACCCAGGACTCTTCAACATTTTGCCAGCTACCATCAGGTACAGCATAGGATGGACAGCATAGAAGCTCAAGAATGCACAAGACAAATGCCCACAAAGAGTACCAGACCATATAGGCTGTGGGGTCAAGTGGGCCTCAGGGCTGTGACGCTAACAACTTGGTTGACCAACGACTCAATCCAGCAGTAGGCTCAACCTGGCTGTGGGGGGTAAAGACCCCGAAGATTTCACCAGTTATAACTAAAGCCTTTATTACTTGGAGTATTTAGAATGTTCTGTGATCATATCTTTTTTATAAAGCAGCCATATCAGTACTACTTAGTGATCCTTCATGGTAATTTCCCTGCCGGCTGATATACCAGAGGAAGTGATTGGTGGGGAGGAGCACTATGCTTTACTATCCTGTCTCCATCTCTACAGATCAAGAATGTAAGGCACTATCACAGTCCTCCAGCAGATAATCTCATTATACACCATCAGGGCTTCTATTACCTGACTTTCCTATGGACTCCTATCTCTTTCCTCACTCAGCACGTAGCATCTCCCGCCCCGCTCTCCTCTCCTCTCCTCTTCTCTCAGTCTTTTCCTCTTAATTCCTCTTTACTTACATCTCCACTTCCTCTCCTTCCATTCCCTCTTCTCAACTAGACTCTGCCATGTGATTCACCTTCTGTCTACATAGCTCCCTCACCCCAACCACCTCCCCCATCATTACCTAACATAGTCATTCTTTCACTCCTGTCTTCCTCTTCTTAGCCACTCCTAACTCACTCTCTTCCCACTCCCCTACCACCCTTTACCACCCATTATTCATGTCCCTTTACCTCCTAACATTTCTTGTTCCTTGCATTCCACCCCTATAACTGCCTCTCCTCACATCCCTGGTTCCCCATCTTCCACCCAGCACATCCCACCCATCGTATCCTACCACTCCCGCCCACCTTTCTTCCACCCAGTACATCCCACCCATCGTCTCTTACCACCCCCGCCCACCTTTCTTCCATCCAGTATATCCCACCCATCGTCTCTTACCACCCCCGCCCACCTTTCTTCCATCCAGTATACCCAGCTACTGCCTCTCCTCCCCCTTACCATTTACCCCATACATATATATGCAAACAACCCATAAAATTTAAAGTATTGCCCGTTTTCAATTCGGCGTGGTTGTAATGTCGGCAGGCGTGATAACATTGATTCTGACGACCAGGATAAAAATGGTGTGTCCTCGACCAGACCCACACGCAACGTGACCCCCTCTCACGGGGGAGAGGAGAGGCCTAAGGGGAGAGGAGAAAGGTAAGGAGATAGAAGAGAAGTCAAGAGGAGAAAGGTAAGGGAAGTGGAGAGAAAGATAAGGGAAGAGGAGAGAGAAGTTCTGATGAAAATAAAGAACGACCAGAGAATGGGTGCACAGGGGAGGTGAGAGATAAAGAAGAGAAGAGAAGAGTGAGAATAAATGAGAGAAGAATGGGAGGGGTGTGAGGGGAGAGGAGGAGATGAGGGAGGGAAAGCAATTTCCTCTCCTCGGTTCGTATAACCATAACAGAGAAGGCTGAAGAATTCTTAAACATATGTAAATTTATAACTCATATTTCTAGGGTATAGCTCCCCTCCCCTTTGACACCCTCTCCCCCCCCCCCCCTCCCAGGTTATTCAGACGGTGAAATCACAGAAATCTGCATTCACAACCTCATAGATCCGTATAATGAGCTTTTTTTTGCAGTTATAACAAAAGAGAAAGATGGATACATTAAACCAAGAGAAGAATTTAAATATTTTCTTTTATATAAAGGTAGACTCGAGTGTTTACGTAATATGAGTGCCAATCCTCTTTTACAAAGGTGACACTTTGAACATCCTATGAAAACTGAAAGAATAACATTTGTTCAAAAGACAGAGAGAAAAAAAATAAAGGTTTTCGTAAAATAAAAGGCAAAGCAGCCTGTTTCAGAGACTGTTGTTGGCAAGTTCCCATGAAATGTCCCTGGCTAAACAAAATAAATGAGGACAACATGTGTTCACAGGACAAAGTGATCTAAGAAGACAAGAGTATGGAAAGAAAGGGAGAAACTGAGTTTCATAACCAGTAACCATAAGGGAATGGGGACTGAAGGAACTAGCTAGGTAAACGGAAGATCCAGGAAGACAAGTGAAGTACGAGATTACATGGAGCAAAAATAGGGAAATACGGGAGCCAGCGAGAGGCTAGAAAGACGAGAGTAACTAGGAAGACGATAAAGAAGCTAGAGAGATGAGTGGAAATAGGAAAACGACGGAGAAGCTAGGAAGACAAGAGGAAGTGGGACAACAACAGTGAAGCTGGAAAGACAATAGAAGCTCAGAAAACAAAAGTGAAACTTGTAAGAGAAGGGTAAAGCATGGATGGCAGGGCGAAGCTTAGAGGAGAAGAACTAGATAGACAAGGGCAAAGCAAGAAGGACAAGGAGTAGGAAGACATGGGTGAAGATAGGAAAACAAGCAACTCTGGGAAGACAAGGGTAAGGCTGCAGCCACCGAGAATATCGGCCTCCAATATTTGCCTAAACTGCCAGTTGACACGTTATGTATTGTGTGTGTGTGTGTGTGTGTGTGTGTGTGTGTGTGTGTGTGTGTGTGTGTGTGTGTTTCTAGGATCTCAGATCATTATCATAAAAAAAGAACAACAAAAGTTTTACTGAATGCATAGATAAATATATGAGCCAGAAACATTTACAGTAACATACAAACTTGCAGCACAAATCATTATCCCTAGGTTCCTTTTAATTCATGTTCCGTTACTCCAAAGGTCTGTTGTATTCTTGGCCACGTGAAATCCTCGATGTCCGGTGTGTGGTGAGGCTGTGGTGCCCAGCGAAGTAACCAGCGCCCGGTGAGTGATGTTGTGGTGCAGAGGGACGCAACCAGTGCCTAGTAAATGTTGAAGTGTGCTGTCAGAGGAAAGCAATCAGCGCCTGGTGAGTGGTGAGGTTGTGGTGCTGAGGGGAGTAAGTAGTGCCTGGTGAGTGGTGAGGCTGTGGTGCTGAGGGGAGCAACTAGTGCCTGGTGAGTGGTGAGGCTGTGGTGCTGAGGAGAGCAACTAGTGCCTGGTGAGGCTGTGGTGCTGAGGGGAGCAACTAGTGCCTGGTGAGGTTGTGGTGCCATTACCCTCATGATGGAGCCCTGAATAATGCATCAGATTAGCCAGACGTCGCTATATTGGCAGGCCCCACGGCTCAGGGTTAGGGGGGAAGGGGGAAGGTCTTCTCAGCTAATGTTCAAACCAGCATCAACAGATCTATCTACCCAGTCATAGGAACGATTCTGAAAAACGATAATTGTAGTGTTTCTTTTCAATCGCAGTGTTAAGACTTTTACAGAGAGAGTATAACAACCTCTTAGCTAAACGAAAGCTCTCAAAATACTACAAAGTTCGATAAAGTTATCAAGTGTAATTATAAATCTCGCTTATGACTGTGAGCTGCGTAGACGGCCAAAGTTTGTCCCAGAACTTTTCTTACACGAATCCAAAAAAAAAACATTAAATAAATATATAACGAAATATATACGCAAGCTTTGGTGTAAAGATATATTGGCCACCCAAAACTTTCAGGGAAGACTTATGTGACTCTATTTATATGCTGAACGGGAAGGGCTAAGTTAGAAACAAACTTTCCTTACATCAGCTGAACCAACCATGTAAATAAATATGCCATACAGTGTTCACCATCGTGCACTTTGTTCACTATGAAAATACGTCAACCAACAAAGTTTTGTCGATAAGAAGACTACTGACTTCACCCTGAGGTTAACAGACAACTGACTTCCAGGGTCATCTTAAGGTCAGCAGACAAAGACTTTCAGAATTATCTTGAGGTCAGCAGAAAGCAAATTTTCATGGTCACCTTAAGGTCAGCAGACAACAAATTTCTAAGTTTCTCTGGAGATAGCAGACAACACTTTCCAGGGTCACCCTAAAGTTAGGAGAGAGTATACCACAAGGGTTACCCTGAGGTTAGGAGACAGTATACCACAAGGGTTACCCTGAGATTAGGAGAGAGTAGACCACCAGGGATACCCGGAGATCTGGAGACAAAAGATCACCATGGTAACCCTGAGGTCAGAAGACAGTAACGCACCAGGGTTATCCTGAGGTCAGGAAAGAGTTGACCACAAGGGTTAAATATGGAGGTCAGGAGGCAGTAAGCCACCAGGGTTACCCTGGGGTCAGAGGACAGTCGACCACCAGGTTTACCGTGGGGTCAGTAGACAGTAAACCTACAAGGTAATCCTGAAGTCAGAAGACAGTAGCACATGAAAGTGTTGTGTCAACAAACAAAAGTGTGGTACTTACTGGTCATCGTAGACGAAGCCTGCGTGGAGAGTGTTGAGGTATAGGACCAGTGAGAGCAAGACAGGGACGCCGTAAACTATCCTATTGGTCAGTTTAGGTGTGACGTCAGCACCTACGTCACGTGTGCCAGCGGATGCCGTCTTGGCCGAGGACGTATGGGCGTGGTAGAGGGCCTTACCCCCCCGGCAGACGGCCCTGCTTGACGAGGAGAGCCGGATCGTCTGACGATGATGATGGTGGTGGTGGTACTCCCCTGTGGTGGAACAGTTGCCCGTCACCCTCTTCACCGCTTTCATTTTCCGTGAGAGAAAACTTGAGCACAATTCACTGAACGTCTATTCTTTCATCAGCCTTCCGAAGGCTTCCGAGAGCCTTCGCCATTGGCCATCGCACCTCCAGAATCACTCAACTTATTTATGGGTTTATTTGGACTGGAACGGCGGCCTTGCTAGAGTCGCCCGTCCCTGCCTTGATCCAACCGTGCGAGCTCGGCGCTGCCACCTGCGGAAAGAAAACCAACATTATGTAAATGGTAATGCAAATCAAACCGGGATTCCAAATTTCCATACAGGCGCTCAGCCGAGCCTCCCTCAGCGATTGAGGCGGGGCTGAGGACGGCGGTAGGGGTGGCGCGTGGGTGGTTGTGAGTGGCTGGGTGGCTGATGGTTGAGGAGAGTGGTGGAGGTTGTGATGGTGGCTGAGGCGGGTGGCAGTGATGGCGCTGTTGGTAGCGGCGTGTTATGGTTGTGGTGGGATACAGTGGTAGTGATGAACTAAGTGGCTGGTAGTGATGGTGGTAGCGGTGTAAAGGTGGCCGTGGCAAAAGTGGTTAATGCTGGAAGCAGTGCCGGTCTAGTGGTGGTGGTAGAGTTGCTGAAGGAGACGGATGGTGGTAGTTGAGAGACGTGGTAGTGATGGCAGTGTTCATTTTCATGGGTGATGATGATGGAAGTAGCCATGTGGCAGCAGATGAGGGTGTCAGTAGCGGCAGTGGTAGTGTGGTGGTGCTGGCGAAGTGGATGAGGATTTGGTGGTAGTGCTGGTGGAGGAAAGATGGTACTGGAGGTGGAGGTGGTGGTGATGATGATGATGATGATGATGATGATGATGATAAGCGGGCTTGTGGCGGTGGTAGTGGTGGTGGTAACGATGGTTGCAGTGGTGGTGGTGGTGCTAAAGATGGTTGCAGTGGTGGTGGTGGTGCTAAAGATGGTTGCAGTGGTGGTGTTTATGGTACAGTCTTTGTGGTTTCCGTGTTACCGATTACTGTGGTAGTGGGGAGGGTGATGATGGAACATATTAGTGATAGTGGTGACAGTGTATACAATACCTGCTACAATACTAGTGAGGATACTAACTCTGGAGATGGTGATTGTTATGGTGATCACAATAATGGTGAGGAAAGTGTACCCGGCGAGGAGAAGGAGGAGGCAGAGGTGTCCACCATCTACTACCATTGCCAGTGGTAATGGTAGAAACCCCCTGCAACACTGGCGAGAATTGTAAATACTGTGATAGCAGTTGACGTAGTGAGTGTTGTAGTGGTGGTGGTAGCGGTGGTGGTAGTGGTGGTGGTAGCGGTGGTGGTAGTAGTGGTGATAGCAGTGGTGGTAGTGGTGATGATGGTGGTGAGGATGACGCTGGTGCTTGGCTGTACATCCTACTGTGTGATGATGGGGGATGATGGCAGTGATGGTGCTAGCGGCCAGCCAGCCAGCCGTGATGATGGTGCAGACTGACAGGAAGGGTAAGGAAGAGTTACTCTGGCGTCGGTGAAGGGTGGAAACATTAAAGGTGTGCTGGTTGAACAGGTTATAAAGACAAGGGGAGGAGGAGGAGGAGGTAGGTGGAGGGTGAGGGTTCGCTGTGGCAGTACGGGGGTGTGGGTGGGGGTGGAGGATGATGGGTTGCAGATAGTGATAAAGAGAAGGCACCGGGTGATGAAGGTG
>JAUUDZ010073749.1:0-20348 GCA_032361705.1 Panulirus versicolor
ATATATACACACACAGACATGTACATATATACACATGTACATAATTCATACTGTCTGCCCTTATTTATTCCCATAGCCACCCCGCCACACATGAAACGAAAACCCCCTTCCCCCACACGTGCGCGAGGTAGCGCTAGGAAAAGACAACAAAGGCCACATTCATTCACACTCAGTCTCTAGCTGTCATGTAAATGGTACCGAAACCACAGCTCCCTTTCCACATCCAGGCCCCACAAAACTTTCCATGGTTTACTCCAGATGCTTCACATACCCTGGTTCAATCCATTGACAATATATATGCGTATATGAGTGGATGGACCATTCTTCGTCTGTTTTCTGGCGCTAGTTCACTTGACGTGGGAAACAGCAATCAAGCATAAATATATATTTGTAAATGCAACCTAGTTTACACCTAGAATGTGCATATTTGTGTGATTATCTATTTGTAATCACTGTATGATAAAGGGATGGAGATTTACACTCATGGGGCCACATCAATTAAACTTTTTGTACCATTCAATCTTATTCTGTCCACATTTAGTTTCCTTACTTAGCTTTTACTATTCATCCATAAATTTTTTTATCAGAGGTATTTCTTCATTTTCTTATAATTTGCTTTTAATACTGCAGGTGTGTGTATGCACAATAATCAGTTATTTACAGGGAGAGAGCTTTTTTTTTCTGCGTGTATGTTTATATGTGCATGAGTGTGTTTTTGCATGGCTTTGTGTATTAGTGGGGAAGGGTTATGGCAAAGATGATAAAAGATAGACTGCAAAATGGAGGTAATACAGCTAGTTTTACATCTAGTTCTCAAAAGATTTCTCAGCTAATTCCCCACCTGCATACAAAGCCACTAAGGATTCAAAAAGGACATCTTCAATTGAAGGTTTGGATACAACAGTTTATGAAGAATTAAATTTCTACAATGTGACCGAAGGTGTGTGAAAAACAAAGCCTTCTGATTCCTATCCAGTCAAAGAAGCTGGACACTGACATGGAAAGCTCAGTTATCTCTACCTGTCTTTAGCATGCCAATAAATTATAGATGAAATGGTCATCATGTCATTATTCCCATAATGGAGTCAATTCCCAGTTTAAACATTAAATAATCACCAAACAATACCATCCAGATAAAGAGAAGCTTGCCAACATATTGTACAGGGCTGTAAAGGTAGGTACAACTTCCAAAGATCCTCTCTTACTGTGTAAGTTAGTCCTTCTACACAGAACTTATTGTCTATGCTTGGTAGTTCTTAAGGAATATATGCCTATCTGAAAGTGTACTTATTTATAACTACCCCAGGATCAATTTCTATGATAAGTCCTGGTGTTACTCAGGATCTCTTTCTAGATGCTCCGCAGCTGAATACTAAGATACTTCCAGTGGCAGAGAAATGTGAATTCCTTTGGAGTGAGAAGTTCTTTGACGAGACTACTCATAATGAAAGAGCTTCACCAAAGGTGACTTTTCACTTGTGATGTAACCTTAAGCAGGCAGAGCCCAGCAACTGAAAGTCAACTTCATATACAAAATAAAGGACTGTAGTCCTTCTTGAAACAGATAACATCTATGCATCTTTGCACTTAGAATAAATGGTTATTTACAGGTACACCCAGACATTGTGAAACAAGGACTCAAAGTATGAGCTTTCGTAAACACACAGTTGACCAAAGAACACCAGACCTTACAATACACAGACATTCATTCCCATGTATGAAGTTCAGTTACATGTCTGGATCTTGATGAATTTTCAATTTTTTTCCTCTTGATTATCTTTTCATCAAATTCACTGATTTTCTCATATGATCATATGTCTGTATGAGGTGCTCAACGTTATTTAGGCTAAAATAAATAAAAAAATGTGGATATTTTTTCTCAAGGGTTACTTAGCATTACTTCTGTAAGAGCCATAAGAACTTCAACCTTTTGTTCTCAGCTGTCTGAGTACCAAATCTTTTATATGTCATTACCTAGTGCACGAGTGATGTGCTCATGCCTTTCTGGATGAAATAAATCAAGAAATGTGGATTTCTTTGACTATTTGAACAGCAGTGATTCACACTATACATATCATGATGCTTGGAGCAGCTATCCAGCAGCATCAGCTACCATATGGTGCTCCCGCCTCCAGTCAATCTTTTGTGCTTGTGGATATAATCTCTCTGCTGTATTTTTCATCATGGGACCCAAACACCCACCCAGTTCTCCTGCAGTGAATTTGCTAAATAAGAAGAAGCAGAACATCTTAGATGACAAGTCAACCATTACCATATGGCTAGAAGGTGATCAGTTGTGTACTGGAAGTTATTATTTAGAGTACTTTTCCTATGCAAAACCTGCATTTGGCTGACTTTTTCATGAATATATATTTGTATTACCAGACTTCACCTTCTCAAAGCTACACCACAAGTGAAAAGTCCCTTTGGCAAAGATTTATCTCCATCAGTTGATGAAACCTCAAGGACAGTCTTATAAAAGAGTTTCTTGCTTCAACGGAGTCTATCTTGTCCCTGCTAATCAGTGTAGCACAACTTTGGAGCCCCTGGAATATGGGTCCTGGTATAAGACCAAGACCCTTTCAGAAAGGGGTCTTCGGGTTACTATGAAATGATTAAATATGTCATCAGAATGAAAAAAGCCAAATTCCTACCAAAAATTATCTTAAATTTGTATATTTTTTATGTACAGAATGGTTAAGGAAGGTTAGTAAATACCTCTACTGGACCCAAGTAATAATTGTCTCCAAATGCATGTTTTCAAGATACATTGATATTTCCACAAAACAAAACTTTTGTATTTTGCATTTTTCAAGGTTTGGGAATAAGGGACCTCTGTCCACTCTTGATTTACTAATGAAAGTCAAAACATTTGTTACTGAGTATTAACTGCCCTCCAGAGGGCACCAGGCAGCATTCAGTTCAATACATACTTACTGCCCAAATAGTTATAAAAAGAAATACTGTGGCAATCCATTAGAATGGCCAGACACAATGGAAGGAAAAATAAATCAGCTGTTTGGTGTGGCACACAGCATAATCATGTGAAGTCTGCTTGGAGCAAACCTAGTCAGATGAACCTCCAAAGGTTCTTTTTGATTTCTGGGATTTACAAGTATGTCTAAGAGGACTAGTTGCTGGACACATAAACAGGTGAAAATTTTTTCGAACATGTTCGCCATTTCCCACGTCAGCAGGACAGCACCAAGAACAGACGAAGAAATTGCTTCACTCACTCACATCCACTGCCTAGATGTCATGTATAATACATTAGAACACAAAAATAATTAATGGAAAAAATATCCCAGGTATTCTACTTTACTGTATCTATCTAAAAAGCACTATAATGCCTGTTTTGTACTAAAATGTTGGAATTACTGTAAAGATAAGGACCTATATCTTGTGCAAAGTATGTTCATACAGTGCAGTTTCCATTTGAAATGGTTAAGAAAACAGGCATTTCATCTACCTTATGAACTATCATTAGCCACCCTGAATTTTCACACTGAAGTTGTTTATGGAAGTGATAGTCAGACTAATAATGCATTACACCATTGCTCCAATAGCAGTATTTGTACAGTTTTCTATGTAATTTGGTTGAGAATGTTTCATTCAGGCAAAGTATTAGCTTAAAGGATTTTGCATCCTCTTCCAATAGTTCATGTTGCTAGTTTTTTCTTTTTTCACTATTACAAGATGGAAGATTAAATCAGATTATGCAAGGTTATTTCAGTTTAAGAGTATCAAAGTTAACCTGGATTTGGCAATGGAAAACTATTGGATTACCATAGTAATGCATTATCCATACAAACTGTTAATGCTTTCAGCATAGTCTTTCATTATGCTTTTATCAACTATGAAGGTTGACTGTTATGGAAACTCAAACTTTCCTTGAACAGTAAACCTTAGGAATTCTCTTCCATCTTTTCATCTTCCTATAAATTTCCCACCTTTAAGCCTCCCAGTCCTAACCATATACAGCATACAACTGATTGGTCCACACAGGCTATACATCCTGAATTTTCCTGCCCACATTCAAAGAACAAAGGATGTCACCTGCAACTCTAACTAGCATGCAGAAATATCCACAAAGCTCAGTTACCCAAAGAAAGCCATGGTGGAAGGACGAAAATACGTATCCCATTAGGGCCTCTACCAAGTTACAGAGTGTAAACAAATGAGGTTTTGCAAAGTTTCAGATAATAACAACACAGACATAACAGGGGACCAGGCAAGATGATTTTTCAAATAATATTAGAGGAAGATTCTATCTCCATGCAACATGAATTTGGAGGATGACACAATAGGTTAGAGAGCTCACAGTGAATATGAATATCCACAGCATGTCATGATATAAATGCATTTGGTATATATGGTTCAAATATTCCCTTCTTTCATTTTTTTATATCAAGTATTGCTGATATTTTTTGTGCTAAGTAGTCAATTTTTTGATGTAGTTAGGGCAGAGAGGGTTGAGTAAGGTCTACAAACACCTGAAGATGAAATATTAATTTCTTCTACATTCTTTTTCAATGCTTTTAGTTTTTTCTTTAATTTAATATGGCAATGATTGAGGCATGTTTTTGCCCATGACAATTAAGTTACTGTTATCAGTACTGGAAAAATGTTTTCCATGAATTGCTTTTTGGATATACATGCATAAAATATCTTTCACAGCTACAGCACTTTATCCATCATAATACTAATTTCATTACATCAGGCTTGAGGAACTGAATTAAGCAGAACACATTACTAATTCCAAGACTCCTAGCCTTCTTCAAAATAACAGTCAAGTGTCATTATGGGTCATGCTAAGCCTTTCTGAAGGCAATGCAAGACGATAGAGATGAAACTATATTAAGGTGCAAATGATATGAATCAAAATACTATATACTTCTCAAAGCTTTGCTTGTAAAAAATTTTCATCTGTTCCTCCCAGTGCTTCGACCACTGAGTGAAGCTTCTGTTGGTCTGGAACAAATGTTGTTTGACCATCAACCCTGGAAAAAAAAAAATGTACAGCTGATGATGTGAATTAAGATACACAAAAGAGACATTTAAAAGAGATTTCTTCTATCAAAAGTAATGATGTTAGAGACCATAAAGTATTCATAACCCTCACTTTGCACAAATGAAAGTATCAAATTTTAATTTTATGGTGATTTTCACATTATGGAACTCTTCAACTAAGAACAGTCAGACACACGAGCAGTTTTCAATCTAATATGGTTTTGGAAGTGGACAAGCTTTGCCAATTCTCTTCTTTTTGAGAACTACAAACAAAGCCAACTGAAAGTTTCAGCAGCAACCTTGTACCCTACCTTGATCCAGTCCATGAGAATTGTAAGATTAGTACAAATGTTAAGGAGTGGACAATGATATCAGGCTAGTGGCAGTCAATGATTAGGTTATGGTATACCCAGTGTAAAGGGCAAGCAGTTATGGAGACCCTAAACTTGTTCATAATGTGTAAGAGAAGGCCTAGCCTTCTCTCCAGAATTGAGTTTGGATGGGTCAGAGAATATATGTCAGTGATTGTGGAACAGCCCTCAAGAGGAGAAATTTAGTCAACACCATCCACCCTTCATGTTTATTTCTCTTCATTATGACTGCATAAATATTTATCTGTCTATGTACACACATCCAACAGTCACATGTTACATTAAAAGCTGGTTGTATCATGAAATCTTCTGAAACTGCAATATCTACTAAATTTATCATTTATTACACTTAATCGCTGTTTCCTGCGTCAACGAGGTAGCGCCAGGAAACAAATGAAGAATGGCCCATTCACTCATATACACATACATATACATAAATGCCCATATATGCACATATACATACACATACAGAGACATATACATATATACATACACATGTACATATTCATACTTGCTTGCCTTCATCCATTCCTGTCACTATTCTACCCCAAAGGAAACAGCATCGCTACAACCCACTTCAGCGAGGTAGCACAAGGAAAAACAGACAAAAAAGGGCCACATTTGTTCACACTCAGTCTCTAGCTGTCATTAATTGTCTAACTCTGTCCTTCATATTCATACTGACTTCACTATTGTACAGCTATTCATTTCAGTTACCCTCTCAGTACTAAATAATTCCACCTTTTATATTAAATTTTTCAATACTCCAATGACCCTTGTAGTGCAACAACTGCTCCCTAAAAAAATCATCTTGATAATATACATAAAATTACTCTCCTTCCTATATTCATCCCTATGTCTCACAGCATGTTAAAAGTGAACTGCAGTCCAAAACTACTCCCATCTCATTTCATGCACTGAAATGAGCTACATTAAAGAAAGACATAATATAAACATATACTCTTATAGGTC
Source organism: Panulirus versicolor (assembly GCA_032361705.1). Taxonomy (NCBI): domain Eukaryota; kingdom Metazoa; phylum Arthropoda; class Malacostraca; order Decapoda; family Palinuridae; genus Panulirus; species Panulirus versicolor. The sequence continues at coordinate 6,354 of JAUUDZ010073749.1, forward strand.
ACAATATAATTATCTGGAATTCTCACCTAACTACTGTCTTACCCTATGTTCTTGGTAACAGCTCCCATTCTGGTAAGTGCTCGTACTGCATGACGGACTGTGTCCAAAGAGAGTGCAGAATATAATCCAGATCTCACAACTGAACTTTCAACGTATCCCTGAATAGCCAATAACAGAGCACCATTATCTTGCCACTCCTGAGAGGCCTGTAATGTACATAAAAGATGATTATATTAAAAAATTCTTAAAAAGAATTATGAATATTATTTCCATCTTCTTGCACTTAGTTTACACTGAACAGATAAAGTGTAGCCTATCAATTCACTCATACATTCTTACTTTTGATCATACTCATATACCCAAACTCATCAAAAATCTATTTCCTTTCCATTCATAATATTTTGTGACTACTCATCCCTCTCATAAAGAAACTGCTCTTTATCAGACTTTCTTGTAACATCCCTCTCCAATGCTCATTGCTTACGCAGCCTACCAATCTATTTATCTCCTCTGCTGATTCAGCCACAATTTGGCATCATCTGCAAGCATTAATTGTAGCAGCTTCCAATCTGTTTCACCATGGTTTACTGGTACATCACTAAGACACCACATTGCTTCAATTCACTCTAACCCATAAAGTCTCACTCTATCCACCCATCTCATCCTTCATCTCCTACTCCTCCTTGTTTCCTCCACATCTGATAAATGTATCCTCTTAGTCAGTCACTCCTCACTCGTCCTCTCCATATGTCTGAACAAATTCAACACACCTTGCTCTGCTCTCTCAAACATACTCCACTTACTACCACACCTCTCTCTCACTATGTCATTCCTTACTCGATTAAACATTCTTGTACCACATATTGTCATCAGGCATTTAATTTCCAATACATTAAAACTTTTCCATACTCTTGCATTTAGGGCCCACAATGTGCATCCAAACAGCATCATCAGGACTACTATACCATTAAACCCTTACAGACAGTGACCTCTCTGACCACACACTCCTTCAAGCATTCAGGACTTCTGTCCCCTCACCCACCCTATGGTTTATTTCAGTCCCTGAAGATCCACCTACTGCCAAGCCCACTCACAGATAACTAAAGCATCCCACTTCCTCCATTCAAAGTCACACTCAGAATGCATCAGCTGCTCCTCTTACCAAATTCACTTCCACAAGTCTCTCCTTTGTATGCATATGAATTTGACATTTTGATTTATAATTGTTTGCCATTTCCTATGTTAGTAAGGTAATGCCAGGAACAGACAAATAAAGCCTCCACCTCCATTTTCTAGCTGTCATGTGTAATGCACCAAATCACAGCCCTCTATCCACAACCATACCCCAAAGAACTTTTTGTGGTCTCCCCCTGCTACTTCATATGCCCTGGTTCAGTCCACTGACTACACACCGACCCCAATTCACTCTATCGTGTACATACTTTTCACCCTCCTGCATTTTCAGGCCCCATTCACTCAAAACTTCATTCAAAAAAGCAACAAATCTAAATGACCACTATCCTTAAATCACCATATTTACTTTGGCATGTCCCTTATTTTTAACCTGGTATTCCCAATCACCAGTCCCATTTTAATGTACAACCCCACAAACTGTTCACCATTTTCATTCACCCTGAGTATCCCATACCCTTACTTATAGTCTCAACTGCCACATATCCATTTTGGCATTCAAATCATCCATCATAAAGACTCAATCCCTTGCATCAAAGTTGCTGGCATCACTCATTAAGCTCCTCCCAAAATACTTACCCCTCTTCCTCACTCTTCTTGCTATCAGATGCATAAGTACTAACAGTTGATTACCCACTTTCATTGTCACCCATTAGCAATCTAAAACTAATCTAACCTTAGAAACTTCAAACACATGAATTCCAACAAAGCTGGAGCATGCAATCCAACTTAGCCTTGTTACTATGTCACTATAATTATCAGTGCAGGCATTTACTGTTTAAAGGGGCCTAGTGTAGAAGAATATAAATTTTAACTCAAAAATCATTATTTTACATACTGTATAATGAAAACAGACCATCCATTTTCAATAACATTAAAACTGCATAATTTGTCATACAGACCATAATTTGTGCAGCACATGTGTAGTTATGTTTAAAAGGTCTGAGAAGGTCCTGGAGAGAATCAATCAACCTGCTGCCCCTCTTCACCAGGTGAACTGATCCTTGTATTACACTCACTTCTCCACTCCATGTCAGCACAGACAATCCATCCATAAAGTCCTGAAATGAGAATTACATATACTACTGTTCTCTTATATTCATAAGAGGTTATCAGATTTGTGAACACTGTTGCAAGGGTAAAGCTTTAGCATATAAGATGATTTGTGAAGAGGATGTGGAAAAGACACCTGCAAAATATTCCACACATGAAAAAGTTAAGATTAAGGTAATGGCAGTGGAAGAGAATGATGGTGAAATAACTGCAGTATGAATATCATTTACAAAAAAAAAATACTTAAATCTCCATGATGATATACCTTTAATGTGAACAACAGATACCAAAGTACTTGATAAAGCTTAAACTTTCCATCACTATGAATAACCAATGAAAATTTTTCTTTTGATCTCAGATTCTTCTAAGCTCTTAAGAACACCATAACATGTTTTTGTTTCCTTAATAACCACACTTACTTTCCTTCTTCAATAGTGGACCATTATAAGTAACACAGCAAATTTGGTATATTCCATACCTCTTGATGTTTCTTGCAGTGATTACAAGACTGTCTTGTCCATTAAACAGTTAAGCCCCCTCCCTTGATAGCCTTCCCATACAGGTATCACTGGGATTAAGATAGTCAAAACTTATACAAAGACACTTTAACATAAGACAAACCACACTCTTTACTCTCTATTCTCATCATAGGTACATAACTAAATAACTCAGTCTCATGTGTCCTCTTCTTTTCTGCCTCTTTTATGTCTGTTGCCCTTATCTAAATGGTTGGATTAGCTATGTGTTGATATCCAGATACAACTGAAAGTATGTATATAAAGAAAAAACATGTACTCTAAGCAATCCTTGGATGCCTTGAAACCATTTCATTTTATTCTTACCAAATAGGAATGTCCAAGCATCTTACCAAGTAAACTTTCCCAAACAATAATCTAAATTTAGTCAAATAAGAAATACTCTTGCTCTAATCAGATAAGCCTAATTTATATGATAAATCTGTTTCACCTTTAACATTGATAACATAAAGAATAAAATAACTAATATTCACATCCCAGTGGTTTGGTTACAAGGGTTTCAAAACAGTAAATTTTCTAATAAAAATTTAGAAAATTGTTAGCAAAAAAGTTGCAAAACTTGTGGAAAATGCTTATGTATTCTTGGATTTAGCATAAATAAGCATTTTCTATGGGTTTTGAAGCTTTTTTCCTTGCTTTCTTTTTCTTATCAAAAAGTTATCGTTATCGGATTATCGTCAAATTCCACTAACTAGGTATTAAAATGATCAGATTATTGATATCGGACTTAAAAATTGGTGTTATTGGATTATTGATATAGAGGTAAACTTTATAGTTATCCGTGCCCAACACTGGATCCCACTATCTATAATGTTCTGATTATTTTGTTCTTTTAATCAATTTGTTTTCCAGTGGCTAGACCCATATAACAAATCATCCCATATAGATATTTGTGTGAAGGCACATTTGTTACACTTGCACATAAGGATATGAAATTCAGTACTCCTTCCAGTGACTACCTCATTTTCATCTTAATGCAGTGACAGTAATTTGCACTTGCAAGCCAAAAGCCATAAAAATCAGCAGCACATGGAGTATTAGTTTTTAACCCTTGATGACCTGCACCTCTGAATACAATAATATGCAGCTCATTACTCATTTCAGTGGATTTTGCTACACCTGCACAGCAAACAGAAAATTTTTTTTCACGTCTATACCTAATAAAAGCCTCTCAAGAGCATAGAAATGTAAAAATATCATTAACTGTGTGTTTAATATATGCTCACCCTTCTTTCTACATTCTTCTCAAAGATAAAGTCATAACCAAGAAGCAAACGGAGAAAAAGAAATCTTGACTGCAGCTCTTCTGTAATGCAGAAAGATAATAGGTATATACAACAGTACCATCAGTAAAAGATTCATGTCAATAAGAAATCATCTTATCAAAAGTATTGCCAAAGTGGTGTGGTGTGATGAGGGTTGACTATGTAAGAAATAATAGTGTGTGATAGAAGTGTGGAGTATGAATGAGAGTGCTGACAAAGGTGCACTAAAATGGTTTGGACATCTGGAGAGGATATGTGAAGCAAAAAGTGCAAGCAGAAGGGGGAGTCCAAGAAAGAGATGAAAGATTGGAGTTAGAGAGACTTTGAGTTATGCAGGATAAAATACATACGCTGGAAAGAAAGAACTGGAGCAATTTAATATACAGTGGATGGCATGCTGTCAATGGGTTGAACCAGGACATATAAAGTGGTTAGGAGAAACCAATGAAAAGTCTTTGAGGCTCGGATGTGGATAAGGGGGCTCTGGTTTCAGTGCGCTATACAATACTAAAGACTGGAAGTGAACATATAAGGCCATTCAATGTTTGCACTTGGTACTACAAAGCTAACAGAGGAAATGGCAAACAAGTACAAAGAAAAACTGAAACATTGATAGTCATGTTCCTCCCTCTATCCCCACTTTGTTGCCTCCAGCATTAAATGGCAAGGAAATTTTCATGCAAAATCTTCAAACACTTTATCAATATCACTAATCCACATCTGAATATACTTTTCCCTAAATGTGCCTCTCTCTTGCAAAGCCATAACCCCTTATCCTAGTGTTCCATTTAAGACTGGTGTCCTTCTATAGCAACAAATCTCCTCTTTCACTAATAGACTCTCTGTCATTCTTCCCATTCATTCTCTCCTTATGTCAGCACCAAAAATCTATTCTATCTTTTGATTAACTTTTTCCCTCAAAACTTCTCATCTCTTCCTAATCTATTATTCATTCTATGATACTAAAACTGTACTCCAAACATTCTCAACCACCTTTACAACACTAGCCATTCTCTATCTATGCATTAGTTTAGGTTGCACCTGTTTCTACAAGCTATTCTTCATTGCAAGAACAATCCAAATGCCATTTTACAAACCATTTGATGTTCCTACCTGCAATCTGTCTCTGATGAATTTGCAAAACAAAAATAATGTGAAATGTCACTATGGCTGTTCAATATGTTTATGGATAGGGTAGTGAGGGAAGGTAATGTATTGGTCTTGGAGAGAGGGGTGGGCATGCAGTTTGTCGGGGAAGAGGGGGTCTGGAGGGAGAAGTAACTGTTTCTGATATCATAGCTTTGGTGGCAGATTCAAGTGAGAACCTACAGAAGTTGGTTACTTACTGCAAATGACTACTTTGTTTGCTATTTCTTTGGACAGTTTCATCTATCAAAAAGCAGAGAGCACAATAGTATAAGTTCATTACATTCTGTGCTCTTTTCAACATTTCCATTTGCTGATCCTTTCTGATTACAAGAATTAAACCTTATCTCAACCATGAAATTGTTTTCCAGTAAATGATCACACCTAAGGGCACACACAGACTTTAACTGAAATTGTTTTCCAGTAAATGATCACACCTAAGGGCACACACAGTCTTTAATAAACATACATAAACTATTTAGCTATAAGAAAAAATCTCTTATAAAAGAACCCCTCTGACTGTAAGTGTAATAATAGCCCAAAATCAATATGAACTGCTGTAACCCATGATAAACATTCATTGTACAACTGAAACACAAAAAAATAACACTAACCCATGGAGCAGGAAGAACTATGACCACTTAGTGACATAAGAGCCTGAGTCACAAGTGCTGGTCGGATAAGGACATGAATGGCTTGGTTGATGTAATGTTGCAACATTAGGTGAGTCACAGCATTCTTCACAGTTCCGGTCTTCAAATTCATTTCTGAAGAGACAATACAGTGATTCAACACTATCCCACCTCAGTGAAAATGACTAACATTACCACTTGCTGACATAAAAAATTACAAACAATCATTAATACAAGCTACTTATACTCACTTTTATCCTGATTGTTCAAGGTTTGGATGGTTGGCTGATGGACTTCTTGTATGTGTACTAAACCATCTGCACTAAGGCTGGCTACTTGACAGTGTGTCTCAAGGCTGTGCATTACAGCTTCATCCACTTTTCCTAATGAATGACTTAAAATCAGGAGGCTACAGTACATTAAAAAAATACTGCATTTCATCTAATAATGACCCTTAATGCAGTAAATCAGGTACAGATTTCACTTAATTACAAAATTAGTGTATATCTTTACCTACTAAAATACTTTCACAGAGACCTCAAACTGCCTATGTTCTGTAATATCATAAAGTCACATGAGACAAAGTAGAATAATGCTCTACATTTGAAATCAGCATAATTTGGAGTAACATGCAATAAAACAATACAAATCTTAAGCAAGCAAATAAGAGTGGTTATTGTGCACTACAAGACTGTATACACCTTTAGGGTACAACACAAAAATTTAAGATATATCTGCTTCACCAGGGAATCATATCAGTAAAAATAACCTTTGATCATGGCATAAAATTTGAGGGTATTTTCATTGAAGTTTTTCTGAGCTGAATAAAATTATTAAAAGAATGAAATTACAGTCAAATACCTTCAAGAGCAACATCTCCACCAATCTTCTGCAATATACCAATGAGCCATGAGACATCATGCACAAGCATCTTCAGTGGAATTGACCACTCGCCTGACCACAGGGTACGCATAAGTACCATACAAACCACACTCCAGACACTGGTCACAGCTCCTAATTGAATCTTTCTCAATACGTGGTGGGCCAGGGCTTCACAAGCACAGAGCTGCAAAATAAATAGAAAACAAAATTCTGAATAAACCTATACACAATATCTTTTACACCTAAGTGCTCCTCCATCCTCAGTAAAGTAGTATCAGGAACAAACAAACAATGCCCTCACTTGCACAAGTGAGGGCATTCTCTAGAGGTTATGTTGATGCATCAAAGCCAGAGAACACCATCCACAACCAAGACCTTCAACCCACTCCATCAAATATCTCTGCTGCTTTATCTACCCTGGTTTAACCCACTGAAAGCACAGTACCCTTCATATACCATATTATTCATTCTAACCAGTACATGGCACTTTCTCTCCAATTTGTTCAGGCCATGATGCCCCAAAGCTTCCTTCATTACATCATTCCATCTTCTCAGCCTCCCCAAACCCCTTACTCCCTCCTCTTCTCACACATACTGTATTTATTTGATTATAAAATGCACAGTTTTTTCTCAGAAAAACTGCAAAATTTGGGTTGCAGCTTTCAAAAGAATACAATATCATGAAAATTCTTCAAAGAGTGCCATTACCACCACCACCTCACCATAGTCATCACCATAAAGACCATTATCATGCTGCAACTTGACATTTTCTCATAGCAATTGAGGTTGTATTTTCAATAGTTTTCAGTGATTTTAGGTCATTTTCTGTTACATTTGTTGTCATCTTTCATAAAACAAGGATATGAGTGATTGATAAATGCCTTACAAGAATAACACTTTTTTAGATAAGAACTTTAAATCAAAAAAAATCAAACAAACTTTTAAAGCCAATCATCTATCCCCCAAATCTAAAATCCAGCAATTTAAGTTCTGTAGCACTTAGGTGTAGCAGTTAGTCTTCTGGATGTGAATTTTTGAACTCTAACGTTTAAATACAAACTTTTAAGGCCAATAATTCAAAAGCAAAATCTATGTCCATCAATCCATGCGTTACAGCTCACTAATGGTGTTGGGTGGCAGATACATCATTTAATACACTTTCTTCACTATGTTTTATTTACATTATCGTAAACATAATTTGTGAAATTTAATCATGAACATCATGCATGTATCATCATTTTCATCCATTCCTGTTCATATTTACATGTTTATATAACTGTACCACCTATTTACATTATGAGGTAGATACCGATACCACCGGTCTGGTCTTATTATTGTCATCTTTTCCATCATACTTTGTTTTCGTTTTTTCACTACTTTTATGAATTGTCAGTGTTCTCTGACAGTTTATTTTCATTTAGTCACAAAAATATTCTTCCACATTATATTTTCTGTTATCTTCACCAAAATTTCTAAAAGATAGTCGCATAGATATAAAGTCTTAACAGTGCCCTTGTCAATTAAGGTTTGTCATCAAATACAATAATCAAATCATGTGTAAGAGATGGAAATATGACCATATCTTATCCACTGTGTTTTTATCAATTTTTTTTTCAAACTTGTTCATTACTTCCCATAATAGTAATGTAGTGCCAGGAATAGACAAAGTAAAGCCTCATTAACTCGCATTCACTCTCTGTTGTCATATACAATGCACAAACCAGAGCCCCGAAGATCTTTCCATGGCTTCCCCTGATCACTTCATAAGCCCTGGTTCAGCCAACTGAAAGCATGTCATCCCTCCAATTCATTCTATCCATGCACATATCACACCCTTGGGCATATTCCGGCCATGATATCTCAAAGCATCGTTAAGTCCATCCCTCCACCTCCTTCTTAGTTTTTTCCTTTCCCTGTTCCCTCTTCAGTCTCCTCTCCTCACTCAACCTCTCCCTAAGTCCAAATCATTTCAGTATATGTTCTTCAGCTTCCTCATGCATACTACACTTACTACTATCAACACCTTTCTCATACCCTATAATTTCTAATTCAATCAACCCTCCTCACACCACATGTTATACAAAGATTTCACATCCCTAAGTCATCTTATCATGTGACCCTGGTGTATTTGAGGTGTGAAAAATACATAACAACAATACTGAATGTGAAAGTACTTTTGAAGTGTGGTTTGGAATTGGTGCTTCACCTTTGGAATGCAGGTCTCTGCTCCTTTGTATGAAATACTATGTGTTCTTAACTCACCCTATAGCTTAGGATAGAGGGTGGCTTGTATCTAAGTAAATCAGTATATTCCCTAAGTTGTGTTCCTTTGCTTATCCTTTCCATATGCCTGAACTATCTAAAAACAATACATGCCAGCCCATTTGAACAGGCTATGCTTACTACAACAATGACTGTGATTGTCTGATAAGGTGGATTTAGGTCTGGCCTCTGTTAAGCCAAAAATATTGGAGTTTCTAATCTCTTCCACAATCACAAACAGCTTACACAGGACTCAATGCTCTGTTTCTGTTTGTATTCCTTTGTATTTCATTTTTTCAACCTCTGTGAATAATGTCCTTTGATTATACATACTGTAAAATAGGTAACCATAGCACACAATCAAACACAAAGATAAAAGTATTCCTACCTCATTCTTTGTTAAAGGTGCTAGATGAGATGGCATGGATGCACTGAGATGTCTATCAATGCGAGCTCCAAGAAACCCTCGAATGGATAGGGGATCACCAACATGAACAAAAATGTCTCCAAAACTTTCTTTTAAGATGCTTGTTGCTTTCAGGAGACCCTGAGATTATTCAAAATTAATTACTGTATATTACATTTCTCAATACATGTTACTGCATCTTCAGTTGTATTGAAAATATAAAATTCATCAGTCTTAAAGACATTTCATGAAAAAAAAACTAGTATGGCAAAGACTAAAACATTAATGATTGTAGCTGGATAAAAACAGACTGGTCTTTTCATCCACCAATTCTCCATATCAAAGTTATTATCAATATTAAGAGCAAAAATTAATTAACTTGCTTTCTAGATTAAAACATTTTACTCACTGAAGTTGATTCTGGAGGTTTAGGGATACCAAGAAGCTCATAGGCATACAGTCTTTCTTCTAAAGTTCGATCATAGGATATGCTTATTGGTACAACTGCTAAGTCCGGTAGCCTTCCACGCAGCCAACATTCTGACACACAACCAAGAAGCCCTGATGAAATAAATGCAATCCTGAATCTGGGTATGTACATTTATTATACAGCATTCTTTACATTTAGGTCAAAAGGCCATCTGTTATGGAAAAATAATGTATATTTCTATGACCTTCAGCTTTATTGAGTATATGTAAACATACTGTAGGACAAAGTAGTTGCATGATAATAAAGAATATTCAAGAAATGGCACCCCATAAGATACTTATTCAAAAGTAAAGGTTTGAAAAAACACAATGGTTGTGACTGGTACGCTAACATTACCCTACACAATGAACTATTGAAAAAAACAATCAGAGATAATGAATAAGTATACATCCAAAAGTTTTGAAGAATAAGTGATCAGGTAAGAGGTTACACTTTGAAAAACTGATTTCTTTCTGTACCTGAACAATCAATGAATTACTAGGGTATCTGCTGATAATCTAGCTCAGCAGTAGGCAGCATACTCCTCAAATAATCATTAGTTAAAAATCTTAAATTGACTGGTCCCTGAAAAAATAACATTGATCAAACAAGCTGACTAAAATCCACCAATCTGACAACACACTAGCAAAGATGACTAATAGTTCAAGCACCTCCTTCCCTAGGTATCAGCACATCCTGCTCTAAGAAAACCAGCTAACTCTCATGCTTGTCACGTCTAATTTGAGACTTAATGAATGGACATCCATGGTTGCGTTCTGTACCAGAATGTGTATTGAACAACTGCTCATAAACAACAGATGATAAAACTTTCATTCAACATATACATTCATTTATGGATAAAATATAAAGCTCCATTAACGGGCTTTTAATATTATTACATATATAGAAAATGATAATCATAAATGTTAGATAATGTCTGGGTTAGAAGTACCAAAAAGCATGAAAACAGAGAGAACAAGCTAAATAGATATCATTCTGCATGACTTTTGGCAGTAAAACAAACACTGGTCATTACATCAAAAGATACAGGAATTGTTTGCATTCAGCAATATGATTGCTAGGGACAGTATGATGAAAATGATGGCTGATGTGCTATTGTCAATTGTTAGCCTTACCTAAAAATACCCATGTGCTTAATACAATGATATGCATTTTTTTTTTAATTATTTTTCATTATTTCTATACATTTCACATTATACATCACCATGAAGAGAAGCAAAAAAACTAGATGCACAAATTAAGAAATGGAGACTACAGCCTTGCCTTCCTTAGACGACCACCTGCTTGCAAAGCTTTAAATATAGCTATCATTAGCTTTCTGTCCCTTAATGTGAAAGTTCTCATAACCAAACCAATCACTATTTGGCTTTTTAGTACTATGCTCTCTTTGTGCTCCTAGAAATTAAGTTTCTCATTCATGATAACTCCTCAATCTTTCACATTTTCTTCAACATCTCTTTCCCTGTTAGACCTTTGTAGGGAGAAGTCTATATGTGGTTAGTCATTCCATGACTTATTTGCTCCAATTTCTTTTCATTTCTTCTGGCTGTCTGTATATTACACTAAAGACTTTCTGTAATTTTCTTTTGTCTTTGTTTGATGTAATCATCTTGCTCACTCTAATGTCAATTGCAAGTAACCTGACTATACTATACTTTCCTTCACCTTCCAGTCTGCATCTAAGATCATTAGTACAAACAGCATTGAAGTTAAAATCAGTCTTTGTGATACTCCCAAGAGTATCTGTCTGTTTCTGTGCTTCAGAAACAGACTTATTTGCAACCACATTACATTCTATGTAAGCTAAAAACTCTGATTCATTTCCTTAATATACCTTTAATACTTTGTCTTGCCAATCTCTCTAATAAAACTATAGAGTACCTTGTCAAATGCTATAGCAATGTTTTCAAAAACAGCTTCCATTCTCTTTCACTGAAACATCTTCATAAATGTCATTGCATCAAATCTAGAACCCCTATCCATAGTTTAACCCCAGAGACCTTTTCATGGTTTCCTTTGACTGTTTCACTAAATGGCACATCATCCTTGTACACAACATAGCTCCAATTCACTCTATCCCATGCATGCCTTGCACCCTCTGGCATGTTCAGGCCCCAGTCACTTAAATCATCATCCACTCTATCTTTCCATCTTCTCCTTGATCTCTCCCTTCTGTTCCTTTCACTTCTGACACAAATAACCTTTAGGTAAGCCCTCAACAATCTCCGAATGTCAAAACCCTTTCATACACCTTCTTTAGCTTCCTCAACCATTCTCTTCTTACTACTACACCTCCTTCTTACCATATCATTTCTCACTTGATCAACCATCTTCACAAAACATATTGTTCTCAAGTATATCATTTTCAACGCATTCATCCTCCTCCAAACTTTTTTCATCTAGGGCTCATGTCTCACATCCATATAATATACCATCAAGACCAATATACCATCAATCACACATTTTTGATGTAAGAGATAGTGATTTCTCTTTCCAGACACTCCACAATGCAGCCTGGACCTTAGACCCCATCCCTGCCATATGGATTTCTTCATTTCCCCATGATTCCATCTACTGTAATGTCCGCTCCCAGGTATATGTAACACTCTATTCAAGCTGAAATTTCAACCGACCTGTCTCATTCCATTCCAGTACTTCTTTCCAACATAAATCTGAACCAACACTCAAAAAACATTACCGAATAACTTACCAATCTTAGGAGGCAATGACTTTCCACTGCGACTTCTTGTTCCCTCCAAGAAAAATTCTAATGGAGAGCCAGTACACTCCACTATAATTTGGACATACTCCTGCAAAATTTCAAATATGAATCAGAAATTTTGATGATTAAAAAATAAATAGATAAAACTAAAAAAATGCAACTTTTCAGGTATGAAATTTACTTTCTCTCTGAGGCAGTGTCTCACAAGCCATGTGAGATATCTCAGTCCTCCAGGAGTTAGAAACTTCTCAACCCTTTGCCTCACTGGTGAAGTATACACCTCTCACCCCTCAACAAGCAGTAATGGTGTCAGCTCCCCCAAGGTCCACCCTCTGACCAATGAAAAACCTTCACTTGGAGACCATTTCCTGGCAGTTGGTTCAGACTCACCCAATAATTCTCTGACTACAGATGTTAACTTGACAGTGGTCATGATTGGTTTTTTGAGAGACAGAGGAAGCATGGGCAGGAAACAAAAGAATTGGTTGAGAAAAAAAGAAGGCATTTTTTCATATTTCAGCACTTAAATAATTCTCCACTGCTCATTCATCACAAAAGCCACATGAGCATACTAACATAGAGAAGGACGGTGAAAGAAAAACTTTTCTTCAAGAGGCCACCTGAACCAAACATATTTCCTTATGAGTCATCTCTAGCACTCTATAGTCCTTCTGCTCTAATAGTGACAACCCCAAACCACACCAGATCAACTCTTGACATCCAGAGTAAGGTATCATTGGCAGACATGTTATAGATTGGAAAGCCAAAGATCTTTGTTATTCTCTAACAAGGGAAGGTTTCTTTAAATTAAAAGAATTTTTGAAAAAGAAAATCTTCATATCTGTCACTATTATAAAAAAAAACTCAAGATGTTGTATAAATCTGTACCCTAATTTTAAGATTTAGCTGTCAGGAAACACTGCTCTGCAGTGATTGCCTGTAATATGAGGTAGGTTCTGGTCAATGCCCAGGGGTCAATGATGTCATTCCCTGACAAATGTCATTGGCTGGTAAGAAAGCAGACCCAGGCCAAGCTGTAGTTACTGAGGAGATAGAAGTGTTTAACTCATCAGAAAGGTGAGGTTTAATTGGGTTCTAACCCTTGGGGGTCCAAGATATTCCTTATGGCTCACAGGACCATCTCACCACGGAAAAAAATTATTTTATCAGTTTTACAAATATTCATTTCCATACAAAGTTTCTTGAAGTTATACATATTATCCTTCCTAATGCTTTTCATAAGAGATAACAAGCCACATTTCTGTATAGCAAAAGGTGTTTGGGTTTGAGGTTGATATCTAATTATTTATTAGTGTCTGGGAGTTTTATTTACCTATGTAAATAAAACTCCCAAACACTAATAAATAAAACTCCCAGACACTAATAAATAATTAGATATCAACCTCAAAC
>JAUUDZ010073860.1:0-11050 GCA_032361705.1 Panulirus versicolor
GAGCCTGAGTCAGGTAACCTTATTATCAACCAACCCTAAGGGGTGGATGAACAGTTGGATTGACTGCGGACCGAGTGCTGCAACCAGGATTCGAACCTATGTGCTTGACCTTGGGTGACCTATGAATGCTTCATGGTCAGGAATTGAACTGAAATGGAAGGTTTTACTGCAGTTAATGCTGTTAACTGATTCACTGCTGTAATGTACTTGTTGATATATACTGCTTGTTATATCTGAGTAGTTGCCACCCATTTACTTTGATCTTTAAAAGATTATAAATTTAGAATAACTTTGATGTTATCCTCAACACTAACTCCTAAAGGTGTTCTTTATCTTCAGTATGTAAACTTTACAAAGTGCAGAAATACTTGTATGTATGGAAATATATACTGAAGTTCTTGTGTAAGTAAACCCATAACATCCATAGAAGCAACAGTATGTTCATAATATTTAGTGATATGAGTTCTTGTTTAAATTTTCATGAGAATGCAGTTTTTAGTAAAGAAATTAAACATACTTGTGTAGTTTCAGTTTACAAGGAAAGAGTGGTTTAAATTGTGCAGATACAGTGTGCAGTATTAGTATGAGGAGGCTCTATGTAAGTCACTTTGGTGTATGGTGGTAAAAGAGTATTGGATAGCTAGATAATTTATGAATCAGGCGAAGAATAATATTTTAAATATGCTTTGCCTCTTTTCCTAGTAAAGATCAGATCATTTTAGACTGCTGTAGAGTTTGAAGCTTCTTAGTTCAAAATTTTTTTAATTATGTTCAAATATTGGAGATTTTGTAGCTTCTGATGTTAAAGCCATTTTGAATTATATGAGATTGTTGTAGAGTATGTAGCTTCAGACCTCAAAACCTATTTGAAGAAACCTTTTTTTCCCCATTGTTAATAGTAACCTGGGTATGTTAAGATATTCAGCTGGTAAAACAATATTTTTAAAGTGTTATCAGAATATGTGACTCAATTGAATCTTTGGGGTACTGTGCTAGAGTTAGAGAAAATTACTAGTAATTTGAATGGTTGATTTTATACAGTAATTCCACAGTCTTTAAGTATTTTGGTGAAGTGTTAACACACATTGCTGAAGAATATCCTTTAATACATAATTGCTGTGATATAGATGTTCCTTTAATTATTATTTGTATTTGAATACAAATGTTACACTTAAGAATAGTGTTCAAAATTGATAATTTACATTCATTACCCTCTTTTGTGTAGGAGAGCATGGATGATGTTAGGGTGACATTTTCGGATGGTGAAACTCAAAGACCTCAAGTTCCAAGGCACACAGAGACTCCACTTTACCCGCCTGGTCGAATTCTGTACTGCTTTCCAAGTTTACCAGAAGAGAGGTGAGCTAGATTTTTCTTTTCTTATTTTGTTGGGATGGATTATTGGAAATTCTTTTAGCCAAATGAAGTTTAACTGAATTTCAGTATTATTGAAATCAGTGAAGATGGATTTCATGAGTTTACATGAGAAAAAGTGCAGTGCAAAGTTTAAGATTGAGAGAGAGATGTGATAAATGGGAGTACCTACCTATGAGTACTTGCAGTGAGATTTTTTGAGAATGACAAGGCTAGCACACAGTGCTCACTGATCACAGTATGCCTTGCTTATTAAATTATTGAATTATATGGTTTCCTTCTGCTGCTTCTCATCTTGATTAATCATGTATCCAAGATTCATCATTGATCGATTTCAACCAGGAGACTAGTTTTCTTTAAAATTTTTCTAAAGTTACTACATTCTTGTTTCTTACTTCTCCTTGTATTGTAAAAAAAATCTTTCAAGTTTCCTTGCTGGACACATATTTTTATTAGACATATTCTAGGTGTGCTTACAGGAATTATTCTTGACTTGATAATTCTGTATCTTCTGTGCTGAGTTGCTTTCAGATTTAAAACATTTTCCTCTATATCTTCTCTTTGCTTCCATGCATATTATATCTTATATCTGAATTGTCTAGATTGTAGAGTTACATTCCTTTCAACTTCTGGTAGTTCATGTGCTCCAGATTGTCATATTTACCTGTGAAGTGTTTCTGTTTTCTTTTTAAGTTACATATTTCTGTCAACAAAGCAGTTTTCTGTTTTGCTTCTTATACATCAGTATTTTTATCATTAACTTTTTGTCCCTAGTTTTGAAAGCTCTCATTATCATACCTCTTGTTATTTGGCTTGAAACCACTATGTTATCAGTATGCCTCTTTAATTCTATTTTTCATTTGTAATGACTCCTATGACCTTATTATTTTTGTTACTATCATCTTCTTTCCTTGGAGGGCTTTTGCAGGGCATTTCCCTTCATTGATTTCTGTTAGGTTCTCTTCTGCCCATTTGTTGGTGATATCCAATTCTGTTTGTGATTTTTCTTGGTTCTCTTCTGTACCTACTATTTTGCTTAATCTTTTATCATCTTCAGAATGCTTAACAACACCATCTATCACTCTGTCTTCGTCTCTGATGCCTATTCCTTCTGAGAACTCCCATCAAAGGAATGGCCATGGCAAAAGTCTCTCCACTTATTCCTGTCCTTAAGTGCCTCCATCACATACACCATTCCGTGCATTCTTCTGCCATTTCTCTCTCTCCAGTACTCTTCCACTCTATTTCTCTATGTTACAGGTAGTTTTCCTCTCACACCAACCCTTTTAATCTTACTGTCATACTCTCTTCTTGGAAACCCCCAGTCTTGAATTCTTTCCACATGCCCAAACCACCTCAAAGAATTGCCATACCATATCTCTCATACACTCCCTCAGTTTTTTCCTCATTCCTTTTAGTCATACCACATGTTCTGAAATAGCCTAATTATACTTTCCCTTACATCTCTCCCACTGTCTGAAATTATGATTACAAGGAGTAAAGGATGAAAGGTATGGATGGGATAAGGTGAATTGGGAAGATGTGGTATACCGGGGTTGACTTCCTATCAAGACTGAACAGGGCATATGAAGTCTATGGGGTAAACCATGGAAAGTTCCATAAGGTCTGATTGTTTATAGAGAGCTGTGGTTTCCTTGTATTACACATGACAGGTAGAGAATGGATTTCAGTGGATGTGGCCTTTCTTCATTTGTCCCTGGAACAGATGAATAAAGGCTACATACACTCACATTCATTCTCTAGCTTTCGAAAATGTGTAATGCTCCAAAACCACAGCTTCCTGTCCACTCCAGGCCCCAAAACCTTTCCATAGTTTACCATGGCCACATCATATGCCCTGGTATAATCTATTAACAGCACGTCAACCCCTATAAACCACATCGTTTCAGTTCATTTTATCCTGTGCATGCCTTTCATCCTCCTGCTTGATTAGGCCTAGATCACTCAAAATGTTTTTAACTCCAGCTCTCCATCCTCAGTTTGGTCTCCTCTTCTTGTTCCTGCCATGTCTGATTCATATATCCTCTTTGTCAACATTGCATCACTTGTTCACTCCATATATTTATACCATTTTAGCGCACCCTTTTCAGCTTCCTCAGCCACTCTCTTCTTATCAACTCAGCTCGCTCTTACTCTTATATTACTTACTTGATCAAACCACCCCACACCACATGCTGACCTCAGCTATTTCATTTCCAACACATCCATCTTCCTGTGCCCATTCCTTTCTATAACCCATGCCTCTCTTCCATATAACGTTGTTGGGACCACTATACCATCAAACATATCTGTTTTTGCCCTCTCTGCCCTTCTGCATTGGTAAACCAAATATTCTTGCCTTTATTAACATTTTGTTTCAACTACCTCTTTTCAAAAACTCTCATATTCAGATACCAACTTCTGCAGTTTCTCACTCAAATCTGTTTCCAGTGTTGTGTCACCCACAAACAGCTGACTCACTTCGCAGGCCACCTCAACCCCTACAGACAGCATACTCACTCTTCTCTGAAAGCCCCTTGCATTTACCTCCCTCACCTCCCCATCCATATACAGATTTAAGAGCCATGATTGCATTACACATCCCTGCCACATCCGATCTTCACGTGGAACTACTCACCTACTCTTTGTTTACTTGGACTTACACCTAACTCTCTTGATAAAAGCTTCACAGTACTTCAAGTCACTTATTTCCCACACCATAAATTCATAAGACCTCCCACAAAGCATTTTTATCACCCTTGTCATATGCTTCCTACAGATTTATAAATGCCACATACAAAGTCTCTCTCTCTCTCTCTCTCTCTCTCTCTCTCTCAGTATTTCTAACACATTCTTTAACGCAAATGTTTAGGGCAAGGTTGACAAGGCCCTCATTCCAGTTTGTATTTGCAGTCAGAACATGAATCTCATTCCACTTCGTTTCATCAAATGGAAATTTATGTTGCTCAGTTTGATTGTTTATCCCACTGGTACGTATTTTTTGTCTTCATCCCTTTCTGATCTGTAGTTTGTTGTTACTCATGTGGTCTTATGATTGATCTCAAATCCTTGTTTTGTTAACTTCAGCTTCTGATGAATATGATATTATTTGTTATAAGGCAGTCAATTGTATTATTGTGTCTTGTTCACATATATTCATCATCTTGTTCACATATATTCAACATCTTTATTTGTTGTTTCCTTTTTTGTTGATGCATGATTTGTTTTTCAGATTCATATCTTCATATACAATCTGTGTTTTCTTTCCATTTGGCAAAATGATAATTGAAGCCAGTTTACCTTATGATTATACCTCCTCCATTTCAGTTTTGTGTGGTTGTTATGTCCATTTATTGATTGAATTTAAGGAGATGTAGGCAGATCCCATGGTTTATTTAACGCATCTTAATTTAACATTGGAGCTGGTACTACTATATGGCCTTTTTGAATGGTATACGAGCAGTGCCAGTCTTCTTGGCTCAGATGTCTTATCTGAGCAAAAATATTTGAGCCTAGCCCTATCCTGTTTTTGTGTTCTGTCCTTGTCAAGATGAGCACTGTCAGGTACATTTTTGTGCACGAGTTTTTAAACACATATAACCATGCTTTTTGGGATCATGAGTTGCAAGACTCCTTTTTTCCTGTTTTCTTTTCTTACATTTTAAGAGTACTGATTTCAATGCATTTTACATGATAGCCAGAGAATGGATGTGAGCAAATGAAGCTTTTTCTTTTTCTATTCTTATTGTAGCTTCACTAACATGGGAAATGGTGAACATGTATGAAAGAAGAAAAAAAATTCAGGGTACTTGTCTGTACAATGTTATTGATAACTTTTAATGCCTTAAAGGGAGTAGTTTGCTTTCCAGTGTTTAGATAGCCCTCACTTTTCAGGAAACATATCACAGAACCATTCTGGTCATCATTTTGTATCTGTGAAGTAGCTACACTTTTTCCTTATCAAGATTCCTGTTTTCAGTTATTGCTGATGCTGTTTGTCATGACAGTGCATTTTCAACAGTATTTGCTTAACCACAGAGGCATTCAAAATGGATGACATTCTGGTATCATTAAGCTGGCTTACCTTTGTGGTTTTTAATTCTAAATAGTTCCACCACTGGTGTGTGATCAGTTAAAACATGAATGGAATATCTATAGAATAAATCCTGACAAATTTTTCAAGGCCTTGATCTCCATTACTGGGTAGTTATATTACGATTAAGTCAGAGTCATACCAGCATAGGCATTTGGGACAGGCTTAAGGAGAACACCTTGGCCTTTGCTATAGGCATCTGACACCTTGATAAGAGATAAAAGATTCAGCAAAATTTTGGAAATGTTACTTTTGAGCTATGGTAAGAGTTTTGGTTAGATGCTGTTGGGGTTCATTTCACTCAAATTTATTAGCTTTTTTAAGCATATCTGTCAAAGGTCCAGCCTTCTTTGCAAATGTGGTGATGAAAGCCTAATAGAATCCCATTCTATGAGTTAGTGAATATTGTCTGTGGATTTGGGTATCAAAAGTCTTTTACTGCCTTTACGTTACTGTCATACGTAGTGCTGTGTACGTAGTGCTACTATGGTCATTTATCATATGACCCAAAAACAACTCTTTCATGAAGTATCTACATTTGGACAGCTAAATCGTAAGACTTGCCTCTTCCAGTCTCCAAAAGACTGTCACATGTTTGGTGAGATGTTAAGCACCGTCTGACATCACAGTTATTCCATCTAAGTAGGCCATGAGAGCCTACTTGTATACTGAAAAACAATGTACATCATCTATGCAAAGTATTATGACCTCACCCCTTTCCTTTAAGGGTGTATAATCAGCCCTTAGGCCCATTAGATCAGAACTCTGAAATAATGGCTTCTGTCAACATAGAGATTTAGGTTAAACAAGGATTCCCTTACCATCTGGCTAACATCTGACAGCTGATGGCCACTTTTATAATATAACAGTTTCCACTCAGCACTGGTTTATATATCAAATGCATGTCTATAGAAATAAGAAAATTATATTCATATCAACAAAAATAAACTTGCTCTCTATGAACATGTGCATATTACATAATTTGCTCCAAATACAGTGCTATCTCTCAGTCTCACTTGGTCAGTTGGATGCAACTATGCTGACCTCAGTTTACAATATAATTCCTTGAAATTACCAAGATGTGTACAGATAACATGATATATTAACCAGACACACATTGTACAACATCTTAAACAAACCCTAGTCAGAGAGAGAGAGAGAGAGAGAGAGAGAGAGAGAGAGAGAGAGAGAAACAAAATCCAATACATTTTAAACTTCTGTATACAATTACTTTCTATTTTTTTTCATATATCTTATATGTTTCATGGTCTCCCATGAATTGTAAAAATAGTAAAGATACATACTATTGTTTTATACAGAGTCAATAAAATGAAATTTCACGTTTTAGCATACGACAATCAGACTTTACAAAAGTATATTCTATAGTTTAGCACAGAAAACTGAACAAAATATAATAGGTAACTGAAGCAATTATTGGGAAAGAGGGGAGATGACTGTAATGAAAGGAAATATTTCTAAGGGAACAGAGAAGGCAGTCAGCAGTTTGGTGTCCTTTGACATGTCTACCAACCTTGTTTAGCCCTTTAATTTAAGTAAGGTTTCCATTCCCACCTTCAAAATCTATAGTTTTCATGTTGTATGAAGATTGGGTTAAACCTTGCAGTTTCAAAGATATTCACATAACAATGAATGAAAATCCCTTCAGAAGTATATTTCATCCACTCTCTTTACTCTGGTAATGTGTAGAAGTTTTGTGGATGTTCAGTGCAGTGTGATAAAGAGTGCAGGAATAAGATGTTGTTGCTGAACATGCTTGATTGTTTATTTTACCTACTTTTTCCAGATTTATAGATGGGTTGCATTAAGGAAAGTTGCACTGATGTGCCTTGTCATATGTAGATTTTTAGACTTTTGGGGAAGGCTGACTCTTGTTCTTTATATTCTTAAAATTTTTACTCTAATCTGGCTTGGATTTAGACTCCTTTGTTTAAGATACAACAGTTCATTGGAAAGAGTTTTTGACAAATTTGGAGAACTGTTTTAGTTTAGCCATCCAGTGATGTACTGTTAGCCACTGATATTGGGAGGATAGTATCATACAAAGCCAGATTTTTCCATGCATGTCTCTGGAAACCTTCAGAGACTTTCTGACAGCATAAAGAAGTGCTGCCATGGGAAAGCTTATACCCTACTGTTGTTAAAATCCCAAAAGCTTGTTCCTAGATGGTTATCTGTAGGAGTCAATTAATTAGAGATGGCTGTTCTACTTCTGATTGCTGCAGGATTTTCTGCTACTAAATGGAACTTTATTCTTTTTAGATAATTGTGTGAGTAAGGGGCCGGTGCTGAATAAGTCCACTTTAAGCTTGTTTTTGAGCAAGAGACATTCTGTGCCCAGTCCACCATCCCCCAAAAGATTGGCTCACCTGACAATAATGACCTTTGAGGTTTGAGACATGATAGTGAAGGTGGCTGAGGTGGGATAATGTGGTGGTGGTAACATCATTATGGTTGTACAACTTTAGACGGTGAGCACAGGAGTGATTTTAAATAATTTTTTCATGCATTAAGTGTATCTGGGGCAGTCATTGTCATATGCTTACCTCTCTTAGTGGTCTCAGTCATATGACTTTTGTTACTATACAGGAAACTGTCTTGGTGAAGGGTAAGTAAGGATTTTTGTTGAAAGATCTAGTCACATACTCAGAATTGAATGTTATGTTGATACTGTGTTGGTTGGTCTTGACAACCCAAGGAAGGAGTGCTGCTTGAGAATTGTTGCTGCTTCTTTTCATTGACCTAATTCATAATACAACCTAGATAGTTGTCTTCTATTCATTTCTAAATTGTAGACTCATATTTCTCTGTTTGCTATTGCTTTTTAAGTTTCTCCACTTTGTTCTTCCCCTTGTGCATAAATAGTGAGTCATCCCTCATTCTTCTAACATCTACATATGCTTAACATGTAATATAAACATGCTGACTAAATCACATATTTGATGAAACCATCAAGGAAGATTATTTAGCAGATGTTCTAACACCTGCTTTTAAGTGTGACACTGTAAGATGTAAAAATGCTTAGAACTTCAAATTTTAAGAACGATTTTGCATGTGTTAGCATGCTTTTGGATTAGAGAAAAATAATGTGTTTGACAGTGCCCTAGGTTTAGATTGAGAGAGGGAAGGGCAGACACAGGAAGATTATATTTCCTTTAAAACTACATTTTCATTATGTTTTTATCATGGTGTACAACTACCATATGCATTTCTAAGTAATGCAGTTATAAAAGTTCCCTGTCTTTTCATTGTTGATGATGAAATCTTTAATATTGGACAGGCTTGATGGCAACTCTGGAGAGTGGGAGTTCGTATGGGGTGAGATGAAAGAGTTTTTACAAATTCTCATATCCCCCTTCATGCTGCGTCATCACCTCCCTCATGTGGTCTTAGCTGCACTAAAAGATGCTGAAGTCCAAGCTTCTGATCCATGCTGAAACATATTTCTTCAGTGTTAGATGAGATTAGTAAAGGTGTATTTACAAATTATGTGTAAGACATATTAATTTTCATTCTTTTGTCCATGACTTAAATAAGCAACTTTGATTATGATAATGTGTGATAAATCAGAAAATATGGACATTGATGCAAATATGTTTTCTTACCGCAGAATTATGATTATGTGGTTAAGTAAATCTTATGTTAAGCTAATATTTAAAAGATTTTTATATGAGTGATATATAAAATTCTACCAGAGTTTGGCATATATCTAATGTTTAGTGTCTTGTAGTTGTTGAATATAATTAGGAGAGAGAGAGAGAGTGAAAATAATGATTGTAAATGCTAGATTATTTGAATTTCATTTGTTTTGTTTATGATGTGATGGTATACATAATAACAGGACTCTTTTCCTATGGGGTAGTTGTGAAGTCACAAAAAATACGTTCCATCCATAGAGATACTGCTTTTTATCATGTTACTCCCAGGAGGTATGACCCCTCTCTTTTTAAGGTGAAGATTTTGCTCTTCTTAAAAACCTTCTTTCCTTCCTAAATTTTTTTTATTTCAAGGTGCCACAGTCTTTTTCTTTACTGTATTGTTTTTGGGAGAGAGAAATGAAATGTGAACTGTTGAACTGTGGAAACAAGTACAGGAACTTTTGTCTTGAATATCTTTATTCCAGCAAGTCATGGAAACCACAAATTTTTATGAATGCCTTGAGCAATTAACCAAATTTATCAATTTATCAAATTCCAGTGATACATGAAATAAGTGATTGAAGTGAATTATAAGACATACTTTTAACTAGGAAATTGAAGGTTAACATTTTGAGTCTTGTTTTCAAAAGATGCAAAATGGTTGGAGCAGTAGATAGAAATAGTTGGTAGGAACATAAAAGCAGGAGCTCTAGGTAAAAACATTAGGAGAAATGGTTGGTTGGAACAATAGGCAGGAGCAGTAGGCAGTAGTAGGAGGTTGGAACATTAAGTAGAAGTTGTCTGTTGGAACATTAAATTGGAGCCTCTGCAATCACTGAGCTAGGCTGCCCTCTGCCAGTGGCCTGTGAAGGGTAAGGCATTAAAGGCTAAGAAGTAGCATAGGCAGGAACATTAGGTGGACACATTAGTTAAAAGTAGTCATTATGAACATCAGATAGGAGCCTCTGCAAACGCTGTGCTAGAGTTGCCCTGTGCCAGTGGCCTGTGATGTGTGAGGCACTAAAGGCTAAGAAGTGGCAATGTAGTTCACTACAGGTGCTCCCCAACTTATGATGGGGTTATGTTCCAATAAGCCCATCATAAGTTGAAAATATCGTAATACTCTACATTTAATACTGTACATCTAACCTACCGAACATCATAGCTTAGCCTATCCTACCTTAAACCTTCTCAGAACACTTGCATTTCTCATCCTTAGTTATCATATGTAGCTCTTCCTTAAAAGCTTCAGCACCTTCAGTATCAACACTTGCTGCCTCACTGCTAACCTTTACATTATGAAAATTATGATACCTTTTGAAGCTTTAGAACCACCCATGTCTTGCTGTAAACATTTTTGTATACTTAGGATCATTGGCATGCTGTTTTAGTGTATGAAAAAGACTCCTTGCCTGTAGACTGGATTGTCAATAGGCTAAGCGGTATGCGCTTCTGTATCTGGTCTTCCATTCACGTGACAAGTAATTTTTCCATGTCATCAATCGGCCCAGCTCTTTTCTTCATGATGAAAGTGGATTTAACTGATGCTGAAGATTTCATTGCATCACTGATTTGCTTCTTATCCTTTAAGTTCGTTGAGATTGTCAATTGTGAAAGTCTGCTGCCCTCATGCTGGGCAGTTATCTTTAATTTCATCTCAAGAGTAATTGCCTTCCTCTTTTTACCAGAGGCTGGAGACAGATGGGCATTTTGTAAACATGATGACATGCAAAAACACAAAGCATAAAATCCAAAAAACTTTGGCAACACAGCAACAGTTGTTTACACAAAATTTGAAGTACGGATTCTACTGAATACGTATTGCTATTGCAACATCGTAAAGTAGAAAAATCATAAGTTGAATTATCGTTAAGTTGGGGAGCATCTGTAGTTATGGAGACTATTGCCATGGCCACTTGCTTAAGGG